>JAQQAE010003330.1:0-20426 GCA_029823295.1 Pseudamia nigra | reverse complement strand
TTGCTGTTGGTTTAAAAAGGTCATTATTTTCTATCATTCTATCATTCAACATTAACATGCTTCAGCAGGTCTGTGTTGATAACTTGCGTTCAACTTATATGGTCGGGTCAAATACATACACAGTGAAAAATAACCCCTAACATAATAATGAGAATATGCCGTAACAATAGTATGAATCTTACCTGTGCGGAGCAAGTGACAGATTTCTCTCCTGCTGGCGTCGCAAAAATCTCCGCATATGGGCAGCACGATTAATGTCAAATCATCCTTGCATTTTCAAGAAATCCAGCTGTGTCACAGGACAGTATCCGAACAAAATGGCTCAACGTTTGCCATAGAATCAGTAAAGTCTTCGGGATGTTTTCGTTTGTTTTCCATGACGCTGAATGTTTTCAGTACGGCCGCGGCTTCTGTTAAGCGTTTCCCGATGACGTACAGACGACGTGATGACGTCTGTACAAGAGCATCGGGCCCCAGTAATGTGAGCAGAGACGCGCTGGGGTCTGGAAAGGTGTGAAGTGGGCCCTGGCTCGGCTCGAGCCAAAACGGCCCTAGTGTGAGTGCTCCCTCATTCACATTCCCAGCTTTGTGTCTGTGTGTTGGTTTTACTGACTTTCAGGGAACCTGCTCTGATCACTGGCTCCAGCGACTCTTCGTCTGCCGAAGCTCTACCGCTGTTACCTGCACAAACAAAACAGACATGTCTGCCCGCTGACAAGTCAACGACAACCACAACACTGCACTGACATTCACGTGGACCCCGTCAATACCTGTTGGAGTCTCAGCAAGACTATCATTCTTCAGCAGCATGGCTTCTCTCTTTGCCTCCTCCTTTCTTGTCCAATCGGAAATTTTATCCGCCACATGCTCCAGGTACTTCCTATAAACCCACATTTAAACTATGGATTAAGGTACAACAATCATAAATAACCATAGATATCATTTGTTAAATTTCAACCTGAACGTGACGTCAGTGTGAAGGGCTACGTGGAACAACTCCTTGCAGTGGCGACAAGGGCTCATGGGATTATGAAAAAAAACGTAGAGATTGTTTTTGTTGCTTTCTTTGAAGGTGTCCATGCAGCAGTATTCTTCTGAGGCTAACTGGACAACCTGCATGGAAACACAATAATGATATTCCAGGGCTCGCAGTCTTTTCTTAAAATTATTAACCAGGACTTTCCCAGGACATTTTCAGTCAAGTTATTACAAAATACACTAATACATCTTCCTGACAAACCATGTTCACACTCACAGACCAGCGCGAGCAACACTGCAACTTAAAGTCACTAGTTTGTCTCTCGGTACTTCTTTAGAAAAAAACAAACAAAAAACGTAGGGAATCTGAAAATTTGTTCAAAAATTATCAAACTAACCAAGTAAGCTAAAAAAATTAACAAAATTACACCTGTATTTAACAAAAAAATCAACAAAATAACACCAATATTTAACCATATCATTAACAAAATAAGCGGCAAAATGAGAAAAATGATCAAAATAGTCAAGTACATGAAAAACAAACAAAATAACACCAAAATGTAACCAAAAACCAATAATATAAGCAGCAAAATGCAAAAAATGATCAAAATAATCAAGTCATTTTAAGAAATGAACAAAATAACACCAAAAATTAACCCAAAAAACCAACAAAAATAAGCAACAAAATGACAAAAATTCTCAAACTAATCATGTTAAAAAATAAACACGATAACATCAAAATTGAACAAAAAAATCAATAAACTAAGCAGCAAAATGAGAAAAATGATTAAAATAATCAAGTACATAAAAACAAAAAAATGCAACAAAAATTAATATAAGAAGCAGCAAAATGAGAAAAATTCTCAAAATAATCAAGAATGTTAGAAATAAATAAAATAACACTAAAGTTAAAAAACAAACACAATAACATGAAAAATTAACAAGAAACCAATAAAAATAAGCAACAAAATGAGCAAAAATGATCAGAATAATCTAATAATTTAACAAAAATGAACTAAATAACACCAAAATGTAACAAACAATCAACTAAATAAGTAACAACCTAAGCTTTTCCAGTACATTTCACTTTTTCTCATTTTCCATATGTTTTCCATGACTGGAAAAGTGGTCAGTCATTTCCCAGGCATCCCAGGTTTTCCAGGATGCGCAGGAACCCCGTATTCTGTAAAATGTAAGTTTTCTTCCAGTTTAGCCCATGAAAGTGCATTTTGCCAGTTTGGTTTTCATCGGTTGATCTTAGAACATGTTTAGATGGACAAACACCAACCGAACACTCTGTAGCATGACACAAAATGTTACCTGTGGAAAAATAGCTGCGCTGAAATGTTCGGCATAGTTCCAGTCAAACAGAGACCTCCGTCTACATCTCTGAATGTCAGATAAATCCAGCTGATTACACACCGGCCCAATGAGCTCCTATAAAACAAGTGAGGTTAAATATAGTTAATATTCCTTTATGGTAGCACATAAAGGGTAAGTCAGATACTAACAATACCTCTTTGTTACCAGGGTCCTCAGTGAGAAATGTTGGATCTACAATCGGAGAAATGAGAAATATAGAGGAGAAACTGGTCCCAGGTTCTTCAAAACATTTGTGAGATGCTTGATGGAATGAATGAACCACATGAAACAACAGACCTTTTTTCTGCAGGTTGCAAAGGTGCTGTTTAGCAAAAGCTAGTGGGTCATCCCAGGGGATTATGGGTGGTGTGTGCTGCTGTGCTCTTTCTGATATTCCTGGTGGTCCGGCAGCATTCAGCAACGCACCATTTTGGCCGAGCCCAGTCAGTGGCATACTCTCAAAGACGCTCTTCTGAAACAAACGCTCCACCTCTGACCAGGGCATTTTATCTGTGGGAAATCATCACACTGTTCAGTCTAACCTTTCTTATTGACTTATTTATTATTTACATCAACAACGCAAAGCTGACGAGAATTCTGAGGTGCTGTGACTTGAGGTGGATGTGTGGGACAGTAAACTTTGGCTGACCCGGTGAGCAGTAGTGCTGCAGCTGCTGTTTGAACGTCATACTGGAGGAGGAGCTGCATCTTTGCTGAGTTAGAGAGTGAATCAGCTCCTGCACCACAGACATCTTCATCATGGACACCTCAATCTCAGCTATATCAAAACCCTGAATTGCCTAAGAGGATGACAGATAAACACACAAACAATTGCAAAAACCTATTTTTCATCCAAAGATAAAAAATTACGACAACACTAACTGCAAATTTTTTTTTTTCACAACTGCAAAGAAAATCATCCACAACATCCACTTACAGTGGTGTCCCTCAGGCGTAGTGCTCGGTCATCTTGGTGCCTGATAATCACAGGCTGCTCTAAGTTTGTCGGAGTCTCCGTTGCTCTGAACTTCCCTATCAATCTCTAAACACAGAAGGAAACAAATAATAAAACAGATAAATCAGTGAATAAAATTATTAATTCTTCCTTCTGATTCTTTCTTACCATTCAAACAAGTATTCCCAATATTCTAATGGCCGTTTTGTTAGTATTTAGTGATTTATCACACTGAATAAACAGTAACTCTGTTAAGAAACTCATTTATGTCTGCTGTGATTATGGCACCATCTGCTGGACATGTTTGCAAATTGCAGATCACAATTCTTTGTACAGTATTTTATAAAGGTATTTATTTTTCTGAAATGTAACTTTTATATAAGTGTTACAATCAAAAATGCCTCTGTGCTTGAAAAAAAATCTTTATAATAATAACTATGTTAAAATATAAAATACAAGTCATTCTAATACTGTATTATAATATAGAATGTATCAAAAATAAATAAGCAAAATTAAATAAATGTTTGTTTTTCTCGCAAATGTTCTGCATCAAGAAAGAATGCGAGCATTTCTGTCTTCACTGAATGAGCCCACGCTGCCACGCGTGCTGTGTGACCCCTCCTCCTGCCGTGAGGTCACAGCTGCCTCTCATTGGCTGTCCCATTCACTGCAGCTCCTCTTTCACACTGAAACAGTCCACACAAACGGCTGCAAAAGGCAGTGCTGCATTGGCCGGGAATCGAACCCGGGCCTCCCGCGTGGCAGGCGAGAATTCTACCACTGAACCACCAATGCTTGCATGGTGTGTGTATGTTGCTATATGTCCATATTTTTGTACATCGCATATTTGGCATGAAACATCATAATACAAATGACACATACCTGCTTGGCTTCTTCATCTTGGGCTATAGTCACCAAACTATTTAACAAGTGACTTCTCTCTTCACTGTGTATCAGAGGCAGAAAGGTTTGGAGGATGTCACTGCCCAGCTGTTTGTCAAAGTCAGAACCACTGTGAGCCGCTTGCTCTTCTGTCACACTAGACAGATCGTCGGCGGATTGCTCTGAGGAGAGAACCACCTAGAGATACAAATGAACAGATCCAAAAAAAAGTGTTATTCTACATAAACATCCATTAAAGGGCTGCACTGAATGTCTGATTCCTAACTTAGCTTGGTCATACAGTAAACACGTACAGACCTGCTCCAGAATACAGTGCAAGATAAGCGGCACGGAGCAAACTTCAGGAGAAACCAGGTCCAGGAGGTTATAATAGTGTCGCATGTCCACATCAGTAGATAGAGGAGGGAACTGGGATTCTGTCCACAAAGAAGAGAAACAAAGCATAAGAGGTAGGGTAGAGAACATCCGCACACCCCAAGTACATGTTCATGCCCATATCTTACCTTGACATGGTAGGCTTTCCTGCCCTGAATTCTTTTTGGAGCTTTGAGATATGGTTAGAGAGGTCAACTCAATCTGCCCAAAAAGTAAATATGAAGAGATCAGGTTCAAAACTAGAACCAACAAACTTAAAAACGGTATTGTTGGCTATAAATGTGTACCTCCGCAAGGTGTCGGTCTAGCGCAACCACTTTTGGCACATTGATGAATTTGATGTTGTCCAGGTAGTGCTGATACTGTCTGTACCAGTCCAGACAGTCATAGATGAGATGAGCCAGCTCGTCAAAGATACTGCTTCCTATCATCAACTGCAGAAGTACAAACACAAAGATACTGTCTTAAAACCATATTAAGTGCAAGCAATGTTAAATCACATCAAGAACTTGCTTTTCAAAAACAATTAAAATGCCTTTATTCTCTTGGCATAGTCATACAGACCTTAAAAACAACATTCGAACGGACATCAAGCCTTCATCAGGTTGTCAAATGAATGTTGTTAAACGTTAAACTACCGTCTAAAAACCACATCAAGTACAATGTTAAATGGATTTAGTAAATATATCAAGACAGAAAAACAGAAGAAGGCAGATAGAGTAGAGTGGATAATCCAGGATTTCTGCAGGTTTCACCAAGTGTTTAAGAGCCATTATTTATAAGAGTCAGGCAGCCTGTGATAGTGAGGCACATACTGTAGATCGCGATGAAACTTGGCTAAATTCAATACCTACCAAGAAATAAACATCCACCAATTTTTTCAACTGAAATCTGGCAGGTAACCTTACTAGAGGTCAACAAAGGTCACAGCAGAAAACGGCAAAATTTCAAAAGTAGCTACAGGTGTTGCCTGATCCTCAAACACTCCCCAAGATGATTTTTGTTATTATGTGCCGTATTAATCAAGTTCATCAATTTGTGACACATGACCTGGATACGAGACGGGATGAACTGCTCTGACGTGTGTCACCATGGCAACTCGCTGGTATCTACCATCATGGACATGCTGGCTGGGCAGTATCCTGGACTCAGGGGCTGATACGGCACACACACACATCCAAAGACATGATTACACTTTATTACATGATTACCCCCCCTCCCCCATACACACACACACACACACACACACTGCGTAAGGGTGGCACGAGCCCAGTTTGCTGCTGCCTCTACCATTCTGTAGTGGGAATGTGAATTTCCCCTCTTTGTGGGATCAATAAAGTTGACTGATTGATTTCAGGTTGGGGAATGTTACACAATTTTTCAAAATTCCTACATTTTGTAGTTCATGCCATGCACATAGCCTCAAGTTTCTTTTTATGGCTTTGGATAGTCCGTTACATTGTCTGTCAGTTGACATACAACAATCACTGGAGGGATGAAACACGTTGGCCACCAGGGGGGACCAAATTTCATGAAATGGCAAATTTTGGCTGACTTTGGCGCCCCCTGGTGGACAGCTGTCAAGAAGCATTATATCTTTGAGTTTACAAAAACTTTTCAATTTGGCGATTCAGCTCATTATCATAAAATAGGCAAATAAAGACCCTGGTACACCCCTCTTGTGTGCTACCTTTAGACATTAAAAAGAGCCCCGGAACACAATGTTGACAAAATCTGCCAGATCTGTAAGATTTCTTGAAACCGGAAATGGCACTTTAAGTTCACAATGACCTTGCATAAAGCACTAGACTGTAGATGAGTCAATATTTCAAACTGGACTGTACTTGGATCTGAGTGATGGTTGTGTGAATCAGGACAGGTTGTTGTTAAAATAAATGTCTCTTGTCACATACAAGAGTTTGCATTGCTTTTCCCAGTATGAGTGGCATTTTCTGCTGTGACCTTTGTTGGCCTCTAGTTAGGTCATCTGACAGTTCAGTCGAAAAAATTGGTGGATGTTCATTTGGTGGCAGGTACTTGAGTTTAGCCAAGTTTTATCAAAATCCGTGGCACTCATTATCATAACGCTATGAAAACTTCCTGATTCTTATAAATAATGGCTCTTAATCTCAATGCTTTGGTTTTTCTTTGATTCTTAAACGTGGTCCTTAACTTTTAACTCGATCAATCTTAATGAAATCTTTGGTCCAAAACAAGCCAGACTCAAATGAAGAGCTACCGTCATAATTTAAGAAGTTCTACACCCAGGTCAAAAACATATTTAAGACATTTTAAGCTAAAATCAGAATGCAGGTTTTTAGACTTTTAGGTGTGTCTCCTTAACCCAACTCACCACAGCCTCCAGATTCCCTTTGTTTAAAGGTGGCAGTTGATCTGGAAAAGTGAAGATGAGATGAGCAACATCATGGAGCTTGGAGTCAGGTGGTGCGTGGTCCAAAAGTGGTCCCAGACCTGACCAAAACTGATCCAACTTGCTGGACAGAGCAGCCAACTCCAGTTCATCTGGTGCTGAGAAAAATTGCTTGATTAAAAAGAAGTCTTGCCTACTATTGCCTAGGTGTGGGATTTCTGACTTAACTTCAATCCATAGATACAATTTGATCAAATTAACAATAAACACTTACTACAGTATGTAACACTTCTGGTTAGTATCTTAATGTGAATGTTCTTTACCTGTATCCTGAAGAGACAGTTCTCCTTCAGTCTCATTGCTTTGTATTTCCTGGTGCACTACAGAAGTTCCTGTTTGCTGCAATACAAACTGTATAACACTGGCTACTTGCACACCTATGGAATCAAGCGCTTCAATCAGCCGCGGCTGGTAAAAGCCCAGCAACATGATATAGCAGTGGGGACCGTCATCTGGTTCATCATCTTCACCAAAACACAAAACAAGTAAATGAACACATTGCTCTATATGTGACTTCAAAATTGGGAAATACTGTAATCATTTCAGTCATAATGTCATGCGTGCAGCTGAAGACTCAAATAACATGCATTAAAAATGCTGAAAAATCCATGCTTTCAATCACTCTGATTCTGGCTTTATACGATTATTTCTGATTAAGGCATTAAGTTGGTGTGAAGTTGTTTTTACCTATGAACTTAGGTGGTTCGTTGTTTTCACCCCTGCGTTTGAGGTTGGTCTTTTTCTCCTCGACCACAGCAGTCTTTGGTTTTTTATCAGCTGGTTTGCTGCCACCCTTATCCTTGCCTGTAGATTGCGGAACATTACCCTTCTCCATTTCAGCCTTAAAAATCAAAAGTCAGAAATGAAAGCATGCCACACAAAAGCAGCATTTAATTTATGAAGCAATGATCACCTGCTCTACCTCCCTCCTCTCTTGATCACTGGTTTTAATATGCAGAAGCTGACACTTTACAATATTCGCCATCAGATCACAGGGAATCTCTTCTCCTGCATCCAGAAGCACCTTCGCTGACTCTGTAACCTGCAATCATACACTGAAGAGTCAGACACACACAGTCACACTTCTTTCTAAAGAGACACACAATATACTAAAAAAGTAACAGTTCATCTAAATTTGAAACGTTTATCAGAGGTCTACCTCATTGAACATGGGGATGTCATCAGATTTTTTGGACTTGGGTTCATTGATCTGTAATCCAAAATGAAAGGTAAATACAATTATGCACTCTAAAAGAATTGAAAAACCAACACAGCAGGGAAGGAATGTATCAACTTAACCTCCATGCTGTTGTTTGTACTTGATCAGAAATGAACTTGATCAAACAACGATAATAGTCATTACTATTTAAAGTACTTGACGTAGACTAAATTTACCTTTGCCAGGATGCCATCCCAGGTCACCGCTATGAATAGTTTGCGTAGAGGTTGCTGCACAGACAGGGCAAGAGCATGGATATAGTTTTCATCCTCTGGACTTCTCCCAACCACCAAAAACACATAGGCCTTCCATGAATCCTAGAATAGAAGGAACGTATGAATGCTGCGCATTTTCCAGTCATTGGATACAGGTTGCACTAATTTTGTATCAGTTGAACATTGGAACCTACAGTACAGTGACAGAACACTCATTAATGAAAAACCAACTGGTAGGTCCGACAGTAAAAATCCACAAATCAAACAGTAAGTACAGGTAGAATAATAATAATGAAGAAATGACAAGAAGAGGCAATAAATAAAGATCCCTTCCACTCTTTTCAAGGTAGATATGAGGTCTCTGTAGCTTTCACTGTTCAATTTGACCCTGGATCACTTGCATTAGAACTACCATATACACTCCCTGGCCACTTTATTAGGTACACCTTGCTAGTACTGGGTTGGACCTCATAGTTATCATAAAAACACTATAATCATAGAAGGATGGACACGGCCAACAGCAGTACTTAGATAGGCTGTGACATTTTTAGGACTAAAGGTCCCAAGATATGCCAGTTGAAAATGTTAGGATGGATCCATGCTTTCAGGTTGCTTATGCTAATTACTATAACATACAAATGTCACAGCAGAAACACAGACTAACTGGACAACATTTTTCCAGCCTTTTATTGACCACCTGTACTGAGTCAATGTGACCTACAGCCCTAGTTTCCTGTTTTTAACTGGCAGGAGTCTTACCGTGTGTGATCTTGGGCTGCTGTGGTCCATTTGCATCAAGGTTTGACATGTTGTATGTCTGCGTGTCACCTGGCAAACCAGGCAACTGCTTGGGGGCCAATAGGGGCCCCTGAGGGCTGACAAACTTAAAATACAGCAGTTTTGTTAAGTTATTTATAACATTATAGAGATGACGACTGGTTGTAGGGCCCCCTCTGTAAATTTTTGTCTCAGGCCCCAATAGACCTACAACGGTAGAATCACCACTGTGCGCCCGTAGATGCTTATCTGCATTATTCAGTTGTAACGAGTGGTCATTTGAGTTACTGTTGTCTTTCTATCAGCCCGAACCAGGTTGCCATTCTCCTCTGACCTCAGGCATCAACAAGGTGTTTTCATCCAGAGAACTGTTGCTTATTGGGTATTTTTTGTTCTGCAGACTATTCTTTCCAAACCCTGGAGATGCTTATGTGTAAAAATCCCAGTAGATCAGCAGTTGGTGAAATACCCAGACTAACAATCATTCCATGTTCAAAGTCACTTACTTCCCCATTATCATCTTTGGTTTAAACTTAAACAGGTTGGCTTGACTGTGTCTACATGACTAAATGCACTGAACTGCTGTCATGTGATTGGCTGATCAGATATTTAGTTGCATTAACAAGTGTACTTAATAAAATGGCCAGTTAGTGTATATGTTTTGACAGCTCAATTATAAAGAGTTTTAAATAGCATCGTTACTCTAAGTTTCAAGGTTTGCCCTTCAAAATAAAAGTGTAAACAGACATTTAGATCATTGATCCTCAACTGGTGGGTCACAACCCAAAAGTGAGCCACAGACCCATTTTCAGTGGGTTGCGGGCCATTGCGTGGGCAAGAGAAAAGTTAAGAAAAAATCAACAGTGTGTCATCTATTCACATTCCTTCACAGTAAGTGGTGATAATGCCTTGTAATGCGAGTGGACACCCACCATTTCACGCCGTAGCATAGAAAAAGATCTGCAGTTTGTTTACATGCTAATTGAGCATGTCCAAACTCATGACGAGCAGACTACAGTACATGAGATATGAATTTTCTTATATAGATGCCATTGCACAGGACTGGCTTTGGAGGGGAAATGTACTGTCCCGTTTTTGTGAACTTCAAACTGAAATCGCAGCCCAGAACAAGTCGCCTCCTGCAGAGCTGTTCAGTAACAGTGTGTGACTTGCAAACACTGCTTACCTTGCTGATGTGTTTGGTGCAACCACTACTATAATACGACCACTATTGTAATAATTATTACAATAGCCTAGTGACATTTATTACAATAGTGCAACAGCATGGTAAGAATAATGAAAATCCCAGACCACAGAATTATACAAGTGCTCCCATTTTTACATTAAAGATGGGACAAACTACTTGCCTTGAATATTGTAATAATTGTTGCTGTTGTAATAAATGTCATTATTGGCATAAATAAAGACATACAAGAGGATTGTAAATGTATTTTGTATAATAGAAATTCTTAAACTTTTACTCTTGAACACAAAAATATAAAAGTAATGCACAGGATTTTCATTATTCTTTTCCATGCTGCACCAACTTTACCTCACTGTTTATATCACAAAAATAAAACAGTGGATTAATGCAATGTACACAATTGACCACAAATATATATTTAAAAAATGAAATTTAAGCAAAGCAGTTCATAAGGAGTGCTCTTATTACAGTAGTTGCTTGATGCGGTCACTATTGTTATAAATGTCACTAGGCTATTGTAATAATTATTACAATAGTGGTAGTATTAGAGTAGTGGTTGCAACATATGTTTGACCAATTAAACGTATTAAATGTGTCTGTGCAGGGGAGGAGGCACAACATTTTTATAGCTCCACACTTTGCGACTCTTATCAGGACTAAAAACATGCCCAGTTCTCCCATTAATTCCTCTTAACTCAGGCCTATGATGTCGTCAGTGTTGCACCTAAAGTTGAAGTGATGCTGCTTAATTTTCTTCAAAGCAGTGTATTTGACTATTTATCTATTGATGAAATAGACGAAAAGTTTGTTTTGTGTACCTGGGTCCTTTTGAATCACACTTTTTCTTTCATTTATTTTGAGATTGTGGCTAAAAACTGCTGATTTTTTCCATGGTACAGTGTTGGTTGTCACAGATTCAGAGAATCCTCAGATTCTCAACTAAAGCTACACATGTTGAGTCTTTTTGAAGCTTCTTCTCAGTAGTTGGACTTTTTAAATTCATGTTTATGCATGAAACCACTGTTGAGTCTGTTTTTTTTTTTTAAAAAAAGCTGATGTTACTCAAGTGAAGAGTTTTGGTTTAAGTCTGGGGTCTTAATCAATCACACTTTATTTATCCCCGAGGGGGCAATTCATTTTCTCCCACTAAAAGGGAGGGAGTCGCAGCACATGAAGAGCGCAGCTCTTTTTTTTCTGCAATTTTTTCAATCTAAAGAGCCATTTGTGGACAGAAAAAAATAAAATGTATGGGTCAAGAGCCACAAAAAAATATCTGTACCATTTATAGAGCACATTTTAAAACCGTTTTGTTTCCTATTTCGTTTGTTTCAGTTCATCTTGGTTCATTTGTTTGTCTTTCTTCCCTCTTTCTTCATCTTGATGATTCCAATCGTTTTACAGATTATTTTGTTCATTTCTTCATCACTTTTGGAGATTTTGTGTTGATTTTCCCCATTATTCATGTTCATTTTTAATAATTTTGTGCGTGATTTTGTTCACTTTTGTGATATTTGTTCAATATTTTGGTCATTTTTTGACTATTGTGTTAATTTTTATTATTTTCATCTAGCAAAATTGGTTGTTTATTTCTGTGATAGTTTCCTGATTGTGTTTTTTGTTTTGTGGATCATTTTTGCCTTAATCTTGTTCATTATTTTGCTTTTTTGGGGTATTTTTTTTATGTTTGCTCAAATAAAATGAGCCATATTTTTTGGTTGTATTAATTGCTTTGTTCATGTTTATTAGTTATATAGTTAGATCTGGGTCATGATCTTGATTATTTGGTCCATTTTGTACGTCATTTTCTTCAGTTCTGTGTATTTTTTGGAATTAGGGGCCATTTGTTGATTTAGTGCTTATCTTGTTCATTTTGATTTATTATGTTACTTCAGGAGCTACAGAGCCACATATAGACAAGAGACAAATAAGTCAGAGGAAGAATGAGCGAGAACAAACCTCTTGGAAAGGTGCAGTGGTAAGATCAGTCTCCCAGTTCCTGTCCACTTCTGCCGGTTTACTAGGAGTCTTTTTGGCCGCATCTTTTTTTGCTTTTTTTGGTGGCATTTTTTTAACCTTTGACCTTTATTAACATTAGGTTAGTTGCCATATCTGAAGAGATTGAACTTGCTGAAAAAGTTCAAGAGTAAAATTTACAAAGATTTGAAGTGTTGTGAGATGTTACTCAGTGGAGGCGTAATCAAAGGATCAAAAGCAACGACAGTGCGGCGTTGCCATGGTAATCACAGGCACGGTGGCACGCGAACGTTCCGCTTTCCTCCGGTCATTTCCTATGGGGAAAAAAGTGAAAAAAACTAAATTATTTAAAAACTACAAAAGATCGATGTATGGAAAGTAATCGTCGACATGTCCCGAAGATACGGCGGCGCATTTCATTCACTGAAGAAAAATATTTTTAGACTCCGTATTTCATAATTACAAGAAAAGATCTCGTAATTACTGTCAGTAATCCCTTCTGTTTTGCTACAGACAGGAGGAACATGTCACATCTAATCTGATTTTATTTCTTTCCCGACTGAGACGCTGGAAAATATTAATGATTCTTACTGAGAATGGCATTAATATTAGTATATAACATGATAAAGACGTCTCAGATGATTGGCATTGTTCAGGGGGAGGGTCCAGGAGCAATACGACGTGTACAGGATGCTTCATGGATATAAATATATGCATTTAAAATGCATGTTACCGTACCTTTCACAATCACATATGCTGGGTTATTGCACATGAAATATGCACACAACAGAAACGTGCGTAATTCCATATTTTCTAAATACCGCAAAAATAGTGGTTAGTTACGAAACCGAGGGGCAGTGAACGCACCACAGACATAACTCACATTAGTTATCCATAAGTCATAATTACGAGGTCTGTAAGTCGTAACTACTATTTTTTTTTTGCTCGATGGATGCAATGCGCTTCCGTACGAAACAACTTACCGTTCCGGTGTTTGAATGGTGTGAATCGGGCCAAAACTGGGAGGAGATTCGGTTAAAAAAAAAAACGTAGGGAATAATGATAAATAGTGAGAAGAACAGTAGTGGGATTGCCTCGCAATCTACTAATGAAGTCTCAAAAACTAACGCAATTAAAGGTAAAATACGTGACAGTCGTATGAAGTTATTATTATCTAGTTGTCCTGTGTCCTGCTGGGTTTGGTGCTCGTTGCCCCTGGCAACCGCAGGACTCAGTACAGTCACATGGAGCCTGGAGGAGGGATCATCAAACATCAACACTTTGCACAGAAATGTGTTGAACGTTTGCACTAAAATACCAACTTTACGAAAACTAAACACATGATATACAGTGTCAGTCAAAAGTTTGGAGATCTTGTCCTTGAGTTGTTTTTCTTTATTTTTGTTATTTTCAACATTTTACATTAATACTGAAGACATCCACACTCTGAAGGAACACTTGTTATTGTGTAGTAAACAAAGAAGGATTAGACAACACATAACAGGATTTCTATTTTAGGTTGTCCAAAGTAGCCACATTTAGGTAGTCACTCAGTTTTATAAAATTAGGTTATTCGGTAGATTATGTGAAATGCAAACACATAAACATGTGACAAAATTAAAAATCAGGATAACACATGAAAGAAAAATTGCAGGAGAGCCATCACCCCCACCGCCACAGCTGATGACAGACTGAAGACTGACAACACCACAGACATCTTAATGCTGTGATCATTCTTACCTGTGAGCTGTTCAACTGAATTTCCCCAGCAAAGTTTATTCAGAAATGAAGATCAGTTCATCTGAAAAATCTCAAGAATTTTTAATATGTCTCCATCAAAACCATCAAATGCTATGATGATGAGAGCCAGCTTCATCATAGTATGTGATGGTTTTGGCAGCTGCACTTGGACACATTTGAAGTTGTTGAGATTTGTCAGATTGACTGACTTTCATTTCTTAAAATAACAATCCTGCCTTTTCTCTTTTTTAATGTTTCTTGCCATAATATGGATTTGTACAGTAGTTGCAGTACTACTATACCTACTGTACATTTACCACCCCTTCTCTACTCAGGAAAACTGATGGTCTAAAGCACATTCAGAAGACAAGAAACTGCACAAATTTACACTCAAAAAGTCACACATATGAAATGAAAACTGTTCCAGTTGACGACCTCTTGAATCTCATATGAAAATACTATATGTGCAAAGCTGTCATCAAAGCTAAATGGTGCTGCTCTGGAGAACCTAAAATATAGAACACGTTATGGGTTGTTTAACACCATTTTGTTTATGGCATCATTCCATACATGCTCATTCACAGTTTGGATGTGTTCAATATTAATGCACATTGTTGAAAAAAAAAAAAAATACAGATGCAGAAAGTGTATCCAAACTTTTGACGTTTAATTAATTATTTTTTTGGTTCTCATTGATGTATGCAACAGGTTCTCCACTAGATGGCGTAGGACCCCCTAGGTTTGAAAATTACACAGAGGTCAATCACCAAATTACACCAAGGTTTATTAATAATAATGTCCACGTATTTTACAATTAAAATGGACGTTGGCTGTAATTGTGTATCATCAGGTAGGTAATATATAAGTAATATATATTACCTACCTGACGATTATTTATATATATATATATATTACCAGGCAGCACTGAACTGCATTCCATATAAAACTCTTGGGAATCTAAATATGACCCACCACAAATATTTCCAACAATCACACGGAGAAGCGTCTCATTTAGCTTCATTTTTTCACTGTCACTGTGTTTTCTGCCTTAATCCTCTCCCATTTCACCATCAATCATTATCTTATTCCATTTTTCACATTTACAGTTTTGTACCTTAAACTGTTTACATTTTGGAATAAAGGAAATATTTCACCTTCATTGTCTCACATGGCATAAATTTAACGTCTGTTACACCACTTATACCAATTCAGTAGTAAATGAGTGGCGTTCAAGCAGGCTTTTCAGCACGCACGCACATTTTGCAGCTCAAACGATCTGTGTAACCAAGTAAACCCGTTAAATCATCTGCATCCAAATATCCCACAAAGATGTACAACAAATTTCACTTTAAAACATGCATGCTACTTGTTTATTTCAGTTAAATAAATAAATAAATAAAAATAAAAAATAAAACATGCAAAGCCCTTAAGTCACAAGAGTAACATGAAGGCGGACGATTTGTTTTCAGAGCTGCAGCACTTTGAAGCATCTGTGTAAATAAATAGTGGCGATTAAACCATTGTCAAAGGAGATGAATCGAATGGCAAGAGACAGGCGGAATTATGGAAACACCTAGAACAAGAGCCACTTGTGTCCATCCGTCACTTTTATTGTATGTTATGAACAGAGAGAAGAGATACAGAACAACAGTGTGTCTTTTGAATTGCTTCATTATGAAGTGGAATAATTATAAAGATATTCAGGTAAATAAAGGACAATGTGGTCATGCCCACTTCACGCCCCACTCACACTCAGAAAAAAAAATCTCATGAGCTACAACATGGCCATAATGATGAGGATTTGTCTCATTTTTATTCATGAAGCTGAACATGTATCCAAATGAAGAGTGTGAATCTAATTATAACCACACTGAATGATCTGTAGGGAACGGAGGAGTTTTAGGGTCATAGTGATGGTAACAAAAGGAACAAACAGGTGAAGGAAGTAAGAAACAGTGTAGAAAAATGAACAAAACTATTCATAAAATCAAAATACACGGATAAAATAGTCAAGAAAATAAAGAACAATGGACAAAACTAGCAACAAAACTGAACAAAATGCAATGAAATGATGCATCCCAAGAATAAATGAATCTCTATATTCAGTTAATTAAAGGCTATTTTGTTTAGTATATTTGTTAATCTCTTTGACTATTTTCTTCATTTTTGTGTATATTTTGACTATTTTGTTCAGTTTTTTATTTGTTGACTGCTTTGTTGATTTTTGTTCATTTTTGTTTGTTGTGTACATGACGTTCTCCATTTTTATGTTTTGCTCATGTTCATATCTTGTCACTAGTTTTGCTCGTGCTAATTTTCTTGATCATTTTATTCAATTTAAGTTCAATTCAATGATATTTTGTTCCAGTTTGATTTCCGCGAATAGGTTTGTTCAATTTTTTCACCCTCTATGTCATTCATTGTTGTTTTTGACATGTTTTTGTCCCATTTGTCTGGATCCAGGAAATTTTTGAAGGATTCTTTATCATTGTGAGATAAGGCCAATTTCAGCATTTTTGCATTTAATTCTATAAAGAATGACCAGAATGTTTGGCAAAATAATACTGAATATTGTCACAGTAGGTTCTACAACATCTCAAAGTATCATCTGGATCCTGGCAATATTCTGGACTCTATAATACAAATTCTACAATATTCTGGAAGAATGACATCTAGGGTTCTCATGGAATATGAATGTTTGGCACTGTAAGGCTAAAATTATGGTACAGACTTGCAACTAACATCAAATTATAGTCAAGACTTTGCTGAATCCGTATTGTGGATGTTTTGTATCTTCATTACATATGGAGCTAGATGCATGAAAACCCCCATTATGGAAATACCGAGTTTGGGGAATAACTATTCAACTAACAAGGGTATGAATGTGATTCCAAATGCTATAGGTATGTTTTTATGGTCAATGAATCCAATAATGTAGATAAAATAAATGCAGGTCTATTATTGTTGGGTTTAAATCACATTATGGGGGAAAATGAGCTGCTTGGCTGAGGTCTGTGCTCTCTGAGTGCTCTCTAGTATTGAATATGTATTCATTATTAATTATTAATTGTGTTTTCTTGCATTTTGGCTGAAAAAAATCCATCCACTTAAAAGAGGAATGAAAGTTCTATTAGTTCAATATGAATTATTTTGTCATAGTTTGTATTGTGTGTGAGCTGCTGTTCATCTTTGTGATCCTCTGTCACTACTGTCACGACGGAAATAATTCAACTACACTTTCTCTGCACTTTGACTGCAGCTTAAATCAAAAGACATAAATAAATAAAGAGACAATATGAACAAACACCTGGTTTGAGTCTTTCTGTAGGTGAACATGTAACTATTAATAATAATAATTAAAGTTTCAGGATGAAGGAAATTTATGAGAACTTATGCTTATACAAGATATCATGACAATAATAGATTTTCTATTGTATTTATTTTTATTGATTGATATATGATTTATGTGAGAACGGTCTGTTAATGACATTCATCTTGAACGTTGAAGGTTTTAAACGTCCACAGTTTGTTTCAGTTCTATTTCTACAGCGGTAAATTATCTCAAACACCCAAAAACTCTCCCGAGAGCAAACACTTGGTGACGGCGGGAAGGAACAGAACACACTTCCCACAGAACTGGATTCAGAGTGGGTGGTCATCCGCCTCCGGTGGGGGTCAAAAGGGCAGAGACCCCTGCACTGAGTCTACGCTCGGACAAACCTCGCACACAGAACGGGAGCTGTTTGTATGATCTGAAATGAACATCAGGGAAACCTTCAAAATGATGCCCTTCAAGATGAATATGAGTGGGTGGTTGGGGGGGGGGTTCAGTGTGGCTTCCACTGGTTCAGGATGTGAATCGCTTGCAAAAGGCTGAGCTGTGGTGAGTAACTGTAAATTTGGGCCATTTGGTGAAGATGTCGATATGAATTCTCAAACCCTTCATGACAATATGACATGTATAGATGATGTATAACAACCTGTTGAAACTGACAAACCTCTTTTGAATATAATTACTTTTTTGGCTTTGAGGGCTTCCACACGACATGAAGCGAATGAAGTCAATCACCTGGAGTGACTCTCATCAGGACCCAAAAGAAGAAGAAAAATGGAAATTAGGACATTTTTTTCTGCATATCAATCACTGGATTAGCATCAATAAACTGAATGAACTATCGCCACTCTCATCAGGAGCTCACCATCAAACCATCAGGGCAATAACATTTTTTGCCCCACATTCACAAATGAGAATTTGGGAATTTCCCTTCACCTTGACATTTTAAGAACATAATCCCCAAAATAAACAGACTACCGTAAGTACTTTATCAATACAATGAACAGAATAAACAAAACAGTGCACAAAATGAACCAGATAAATATATATGTAATCTCAATTTCAGTGTTTTAATTGTGAATTGTTTGGGTGACAAATTAATTTCTTTTGACTGAAGAGATATAGTGACATTACAATAGAGTCATTTTTGGTATTTTATTTGAAACATATTTCAAATGGTATGTGTAGAATTATTCATACCCTAGTTTAGGAATAATTTTTAAAGTTTTCCATCACATTCACAGTCCCCCACATGATTAGAAGGATTTCTGCATCTCTCAATAAAATTATTGAATAAATAATTTTTAGCATTCCTTAAATTCAATATTTATTTCTTCAACATTGAATTGAAGGACTATATTTTATTCTTTCAATTCAATATACTGTATTAAAATAAATTGAATTGAAGGAGCTTTATTTATAACTTTTGGGGCACTTCATTTGACTATTTCATGCACAGTGTTTACTACACTGGACAGGAAAAATGTGGCGTTACGTTTATGGTAATTAAAAAATTACGACACAAAGTAAATAAATATGCAATAAATCAGTGATCAAAATAATCATGAAAAAGAAGCAACAAAAAACGATTTAAAAAATCAACAAAAGTGAACAAAATCAGAAGAAAAATTAACAAAACAATCAAAAAAATGGAGAAAAAGTGGGTAAAATTAGTATCAAGGTTTCAAATCAGAAGCAAATGAACCAACCAATCAAGAAAACAAACCAAATTAAATGCAAAAGCAGAAAAAGTGAAGAAAAATAAACAAACTGAGGAGAAATTTGAAGAAAATTAGCAAAATAGTCAAGAAGTTGCAAAGAAAGGCACAGAAAACAAGAAAAAATAACAAAAAAAACAACTAAATGAACCAAATGAAATGCAAAAAGAAGGAAAATGAGCCATTTCTTTTTATATACATTATCAAATAGTAACTAAAGCATAATTATTGTTCTATTTCACTAAACTGACCTGATCCAGTGGACAGAATGTAGCCATTTCCAACCACTACCTTGCTTCAAATATGCAACATTATTTTAAAGATTGTTTGAAAGTTTCCATAAGGTTGAAAATGTCATAACCCCAATTTTTTAAAAATAATGCCTGCATAATTCCAGAACAAAATAATTCAGAAAATGAATCAAATAATCAAGACAAATGAGCACGAAAAGCAGGAAAATTAGGAAATAATCAAAAAAATGTCAACCAAATAAGCAGGTAAAGGCAAAAAAAGAAGAAAATAATAAAAAGAAATGGACATAGTCGTCAAGATGCTAAATAAAATACACAGAGTAATCAAGAAAACAACCAAAAATAAACTACATAATCAGGAAAGCATACAAAAATGAACAAAATAATCAAGAAAATAAACAAAAATACACAGAATAGCCAAGAAAATGAACGAAATTAACAAGAAAGGGTACAAATATGAGCAAATAATCAAGAAAATAATCAACAATGCACAGAATAATCATGAAAATAAACAAAACACACAGAATAATCAAAAATATGAACAAAAAAACAGAGTTACCAAGAAAATGAACAAAAATGACCAAGAAAAGGTACAAATATGGGCAAAATCATCAAGAATATAAACAATACACAGAATAACCAAAAAAATGAACAACATGATAAAGAAAAGGTACAAATCTACGGTAAGCAAAATAATCAAGAAAATTATCAAAAATGAACGAAATAATCAGAGAATGGTACAAAAGTGCAAAAACTAACCAAAAAAGTTAAAAAAGAATACACAGAATAATCAAGAAAATGACAAAAATAAACTACATATTCAGGAAAAGGAACAATTCAGGAAAGGGTACAAAAATGAAATTATCAAGACAATAAACAAAAACATATAATAGTCAAGGAAAGGAAGAAAGGCGGCCACTTAAAACACTGACATTTTCCTTTTTATATTTAACGTTTATCCAGGGAAGACATGCTGTTCACACATGCCCT
>JAQQAE010003329.1:0-20427 GCA_029823295.1 Pseudamia nigra | reverse complement strand
GCATAGTTTTGATGCCTTCAGTGAGAATCTACAATGTAAATAGTCAAAATAAAGGAAATGCATTGAATGAGAATGTGCCCAAACTTCTGGCCTGTACTGTCTGAATATGCTTTAATTTGAAAACATGGAGATATAGTTAATTAGAAGTTTAGAAGTTAATGAGTTAAGGTTCTGAATCTAACATCCAGAACAGTTTTTCCTCCCAAACATACAAACTTGTATTGAAAAAATACCAAAAAAAAAAATCATTCGCCATCATTGTATACATAATATCACCACACATACACAGGACCTTGAAATTGCAACTTTCTGCTTTTATACAATTGCGCACACTGACATTGCTATTGAATTAATGGTCCAGCTCTCTTATTAACCATTATGTCTGTTGTGCTTGTGCTGATTTCTTTCCCTGAACTATTTCAGATGCAGGAGCAGAGAACTGCATTGTGTAAATAAGGTGAAAATAATTATGCAGAACCACTTATGATTATGGAAAAGACCCAATTCACCCCTTTTGCCCCCACAACCCTCTGTCACATACACAAACCCCACTCCTGCATCTCATACCTCCAGCTCTTTTGTAAGTTGTAAAGCAAGCAGTGGTTGACAAATGACACCGGTGGAAAAGGCAACCATTATGCTTCAGTGTGAGGAGGGGGCTTTTTTTCCTCTTTTTTTTCTTATTTTACATTTCCTGGAGGAGGGAGGGAAAGAGGTGAGTGTGAGTCGGTTAATGTGCTCCATTCAGCAGACATTATACACAGGTTCAATAAAGCAGGAATCTGCTCTATACGCTGGGACCATTGTGCCATTGAGGATGGTAAAAAAGGCCTCATACAAGCCTCCCTGGAAAAAATAGCCCTCAGCACCACTCCAGTAGAGAGCAGAATAGAAAAGGAGAGAGTTGGAGAATCACGTGTGATGTAGAAACGATGAAGGGGGAGGAGTGATGTGAGGGTGGCTTGATTCAAGTTGTCAAGTTACGTTGTCAAGCTGGGAAATGCTGCCTTTTTTAACTGCTGCTTTCACTGTAACTATCCCCTACATAAAAGCTTTACCTAAACTTCAATTCAGATTTTCTTTAATATCTCTCAAAGACCAAGATGGAAGAATTCAGTGGTTCCTGACATTCCTGTATTTTTTTTTTTTTTTGTATTCAGTAGAAGTTGAATTGATAGAGTTATATTGACATTTGCATTGTCAAAGAGTGGATACATTTGCCATTACAAATAAGAGTAAGTGTTGGATACTTTTGTGTTCTCTGGATAGTGGTGTCTTTAGCAGTAAGAGATGATGAGCAACAAAAAGGAGTGAGACGCTAAGTCTAGCTTTCAGTTTAGTTCTACGGGTTTTACTGCAAACAGAGGCACTGTTGCTGCAGGCTTTTATCATTTCTTATGGCCAAAGTTGAATATTTGATCATCCTAGTCTTTCTTGCACACAAGCCACTCTCTGTCTCTCTCTCCTTCCTAACAAGCCACCCCTCCACTCACATTAATTAAATCAAGACTTCACTAGGCTACTTACGCACAATTCACCCCCTCCAGTCTTTGCCACAGACCCCTCTGATTAGGCCGGCCCCTGTCATGCATATTCACATCGCTGCAGTGACAGCCTTTTAACGAGCTCTTACCTAATCACAGGAAACAATGTTCATCCTGTTCTTTTTATTCCTTCTTTTCCTATTTCCCTTTCATGCGTCTTTGGCTTTCATCTTCCCTGATCCCTGCTGATATCAGATGGGCTTGACGCTCGGGTGGAGAGAACGATGGGAGAGACACAAGTGCAGCTCGTCCCTAAATAAACCACATTTCACAAAGTGACTTGGACACAGAAGAGAAGTTTGACTCTATCTCCTCCCTTTCCCTCCTCCTCCTCCTCTTCTTTCTCCTCCTCCTCCCTGCCTTTTTACATGTCCAATAGACAAATTGGATTAACAGCTATTGGATTAAATGGCAAAATGGTAGGATAAGAAATGAGATGAACGTGCTGTGATCATAGCTTTTAATGTTTTCCTTTCTCTCTCATTCATTTGCCACTGTCATTCAGCTTCTCCTTCAAGGCAGAAGAGAAGACATTTCTGTAGGAATTACAAATCCAGGATTTCCCACCTTTTCCAAACAAATATATGGTGTTTGTTCACAGGATTACATGGTCTTGTCACCTATATCAAAAGTATTGACCCATAGTACTAAGAGATTAGTTTATGCCAGAAAATGTATCTGTGAACCAAACTGAACCTGATCAAACATCATAAAATACATGGCATTTGCAGGTCCCGTAAGTCTTAAAATGTCAGTTTCACAAATATTAGGACTTAACAGTGATTAGATCTTAAATCGCATAAATTTTTTTATCTAATTTTCTTTATACATCTTTTTTTCTTTGTTTTTGCTAGTGTAATTCCAGCTGGTCCGTATCAATATTAACATTTATGATCTTACAAAGGTAGATGAACCAATACTTTAATCTACTTTATAATTTACTAAATGTGTATACCTCACCCATTGGCCTCACCATATTCCACTTATGTATTAACCAGAAAACCTTGAATAAGAGAACAATTGCCTTAAATTTGTTAAAACTTCAAATCTCATCTTAAAAAGCATGACATTTAAGTGTCTGATAACTCCTTACTATTGTCTTGTTAGGCGTGTGGTTTTTCTTCCATCGACTGGACTGGAAATTTGGTTGAAGACGTTTCGCCACCCATCCGGGAAGCTTCTTCAGTTCTAAAAACTCATGCAGGCAACCAGAATTTATACTCTGTGATTCAGGATACACCCTAAGAGGTGTTAGTTTCACCTAGGCCAGGGTCCGGTCGATGGAAGAAAAACCACATGCCTTGGATACTCTGACCTGGATGACTGAGAATCTTCACAGACATTGTCTTGTTAGCTATATCAAATTATTGGCTCCAAATACTTTTGCAAACATGGTAGTTTATTAACAGAAAATCAGTAGTGATGATCAGTACATGATTTAAATGGTTTTAAATTGTTTTATCAAAATAAATTATCAGTGATCACATGAACCACAATAATACGGAGAAAATACTTTGTTTGTTACAAGCTTGGCAGATTTCATAATCAATTAGTAGAAATTGATCAATATTTTCTTATTGGAACAACTGCTTGCACATATTGAGAGAAGCCCAACACAGAAACATTACACGCTTGATTAAAAACCAGTGCAAGTCACCATCAGCAGCAGTTTGACCACCTCGGGGTGGGTTTCATTATTCCTATCTACACTGAATGGAACAGTGGCCAAGATAGCTATCTTAATCTTATTTGGCTATAGAGGCTCATTCTGTCTCACTGTCTTTTCACCCTGTCTTTCTCTTTCTTTGTACCCTTTTCCTCGCTCATTCTGGCTAAATAGTCACCCATGCTAAGCAGCCTTTCTTGCAGTCTTAAGTCTGGCTCTACGCACAGCAGTTCATGTCATTGTATCCCAGTTGTGTTAGTGTGTGTGAGACAGAGAGAGTGAAACAAGAGAAGAGTGAGGCAGGCAATCAGATTGAGGGGTTGTCAGGATGTGTGTATCAGTTGTATCTTGGCAGTGTGAGTGTGTGTATGTGTCTGATTTGATTATATCTTGCGAGTTTCTTGCAATCGCAGTCACATTGAGAAGCACCGAACATGATATTAATGATGATAAAGTTTCCTGTAGGAAGGAGAGCCCAGTGTATCTCTATCAGACATATTTCACTAATCCTTTGATGTCATGATCAAACATTGTACCCATGCCAAATTTATTGCTTGCAGTCTCAGTAGACTTTGGCCTGTTTCCTTTTTGCCCTGCTCTGTGTTCAGCACCGAAAAATGGCGTGTAAGGCAAGCAGCAAGACCCAGAATGCAACCTGCCAAACTGCCAGATGCTTTGATCCAAGATGGCCCCCTGAGAGCCAGCATGGATCCACAGTGTCTCAGAGCCAAGGCTGGATTCACTGACACAGTGTCAGTGCTGCTTGCCAGGGATATTTACACCATTTGTTTTGATGCTTTACAACATTCATCGGTTTTTCACTCTGGCATATGTTAAGAGTGACAACATTCACTGAGCACATTTGTAGCAGGATATTTCAAGAAAGGGTGGTGTCAGTGAGAATCAAACCCCTTTCCCTGATTTAGGTTTTTTATGTTAGCGTATTAAAGAAACTATTTTGAACCTTTAATTTATACTAATGACAAATCTCATTTTATTTCAGTACATAAAACAAAACATCAAAAATCACTACAGATCTAATTTTAGTTGTATGGAATTTCATTACCATAATCTTCCTAGTGTGATTCTGAATTACACTTAGATCTATAGTGCATTTTATGAACTGAGTGAAGCAAGATAAGCAGACTTTTCTTTCAGTTGCATGTTGTTTATCAGCATAAATATTTGTTGCATATTCTCTACATTAGTCAGTGTAAAAACTAACGATATAGGCCGGTTTTTGAAAACCTTTTGACATTGTAATTCATGTACAAAAGTTCATTAGTGAGTGAGATTTTATTTAAATAAGAAAACCTACCAGTTATAGAATATGGTCATGCAGAATAAGGCATTAATAAGTATTTCTCCTGACTAATGAAGGGCCAGTATGCCCCTGATATGTATCTAATGAGCATCTAGTTAATGGGGAATATGTGCACCTTATTGTAATTACAGAATGATCCTCTGAGCAAAGGACCTACAACCTGAAATGCTTAATATCTGTAGGCCTTTTTTACGCAACTGTGCAGACGAAAATCTGTCTCAAGTACTTTGAGACATTGCATTGAAATGTGACTCTACGCAGCATTAAATATGCCTCTGTCTCTTTAATAGTCAGGTAGTCTGTGGAGGTCAGAGTTCAACCCTGGAGAGGTTGAGTGAAAGGATGCTGAGCAGCTGTCGAACGTCCTGTGCCACTCGCTTGTCCTCCATCATCCGTTCCTTTTTCTCTGCTCTGAAGCTGCTCACCTGCCCGCCCTTACTCCCTGCTACCTCAGTCATCCCATCTCTTTTCCACCTCCTCCTCTCTGTCCTTTTCTCTCCTTGCCTTACCTTTCGTCTGACCTCCTTTCCTTTCCCTTCTCTCTCCTCTGTTCCTTTTCTCCTTCCTTCCTCTTTCTCTCCCCCCTTTGCCTCCCCTCCTTCCTTTCACAAATTACGGACAGTGGTTGGCTGGTAGCTGCTGGCTGGCTAGCGGTGGGGGATATAGCTTTATAATCCCCTCTTCGTCTTCCAGCCCGCCTCGCCACAATGTCACAGGAGCTTAATATTTGCCATTATTATTTGCTTGTTTTATTTGACTTCGAGGCAACACAATGACCTGTCAGCGCCGGCTTTATCCCCCCTCCGAGTGTCGTCCGTTTCAAAGTTGACTACAGTAATCCACGAGCCTCCGATTCCTCTAAATCCTGAAGCTTTCTTTCATTCGCTCGACTTTTTTTTTTCTCTCTCCCGCCCTCTGCGCGCCATCCTCCTAAATGAAATTACATACATCTGCTGGCTCAGAGTATCACAAATGTCCACACACCCGCCAGTGTCCACACACATCCATGTCTGCCTTTTGTTGTCAGTGACGCAGCGGCCCAGTATTTCCTCTCCACAGCCGTGAGCTATGATGTGTGTGTTTTAGAGAATGACACGCAATTCTGTTATCCTGAGCTGCTGAATCAGTCATTCATGCACAGACTGCAATCAATGTTGAACACCTGTTGTTATTGAATTGATTTTGTTTTTAATTTCCTGTACATAGTTTTTACTACCTTTATTATATTTATATATTCTGTTATCTCCTTCCTTTTTACAGTACATTTTGTTTCTTTTGTATAATTGGATGCTGCAGTATAATGCCACTAATACACTTATATCCAGTAAATATCTTTATGTAATCTAATCCATATTTCCATTTGTCTGGGAGTAAATTAAAGAAAACTTTATAAAATGTCATGTGTTAAAAATTACACATTAAGAGAGCATGTGAAATTATGTAAAGACCCTACTTAATTAAAAATGTGTTTAGACATGTTTTCTTAAAGTTATAATGTCTGCCATAACTATGCAGCCTTTGATCATATCTCTTGAGAAACAGAGAAAGCTCAGGATAATAATGTGAATCTGTTTAAGTCAAATTTTCATCTCTTATGCTCATGGTTTTCAACCCTTTTAGCTCAGATGCCAGATGAGTGCTGCTGTCAGAGATTAATTGGCTTCTACTGCTACATATCCACTTAGATGCTACTGAATGAGATGACCACACGGGAATTTATTGATGCATATGCTGTTTAGAGAAACAAGCTCTTTTATGTGGCTGCAGAATGAAATGTAAACATTGGCAGTCAAAATCATGCTGGTTTTTTTTTTTTTTTTTAATCTACATTTCAAATGATAATGTAGCTACATCCAGTCATCAGACCTTTTTTTACTCTGTGTTAAGAGTTTTTTAGTGTTACTTTCTCTGATGTTTGGTTAAATGAAGCCTCCTCAATCAGTCACATTTCCATACTTGTCCAATATATTATAAAAATCAGTAATAGGGAAACTGATTAATTTAAATTGTTATCCAGCTTATCATTTTCAGGTCTAACCCCAATTTTTTACTCTAAATATTTACTGTCAAGCAACTTTGCAGCGTCATAAAAGTAATCATAACTTTAACAGTATCAGAAAACCTGAATGAATTGTATTTAGTCATCTGAGTTTTGTAGCCATTCTTGTCTTGTATATTGAATTTTTTGGTGTCAAGACGTATATGATGCTCTAATATGCTCTTTATACCAGTAAAACTAGCCATCACAATGCACCTGCTCCAGACAAATCTGCAGCATCATGCTCCAGCCAGTCTTACATTTCCAACATTTGAAGGTTTCCATTTGATGTGCCGTGTCTGTATCAGCTGTGAGAATCCTGTTGTGCCCTGTAAGTAACTTACAGCACAGAGCTTTAGCCCCAGGCGTGGGCGAAGCTTACATTAGCCATGCGTCAGAGCCTTGCTAGCTCACCATGTGTCGAGCAGGCATTACACTAAGCATTGGAGAGTCTTACAGTCATGTTTTTTCTAAAGGCCCGCTGAGTTATTGGTGGATATGTATTGCCCTACAGTGAGAGGTTTCAGTCTATAAAGGCACTTCGCTGTAATCGGCGTGTTAATCCCGCCCCAGTTGAAGCCGTATTGACGTTGTGAAGACATGGTGTGAAGTATGTGAATGTTTACACAGCGAACATGTGTGATGAGGTAATACACACATACACACAGTTTAGTGCACACGTTGCCTCTGTATCTGCACACAGATGTAACAGTTATTTATCTGCATCATCTCTTTTGTCTGTATGCCTGTACGCTTGGGTAGATGATGTATGTTCTTATTTTGACAAAAAACATCACTGATGAAATGGCTTTTTATCTGATGTTATACTTTTGTTTTTGCTTTTATAACACCTCTGATTTTAATAGGTTTAAACAGGGGTACTTTGAACTGTGAGGGTGACATTGTGGGTAACGATGTTTGCTCTTTGATTATGTGTCTTTCAGGCAACAACAAGGAGGAGGAAGAGGCCATGATGCAGGAGTGGTTTATGTTGGTCAACAAGAAGAACGCCCTCATCAGGAGACAGAACCAGCTCTCTCTGCTGTATGTGTCCAACATAGAGCTGGTTTAATATCTGCTGACACCACTATGACTATTTTTAGCCACTGATCTCCATACACGTCATACAGTTTGTCCTCTTTTCAGGGAAATGTTCCCTTAAGTTCACGGAAGGTTACTGTAAAATGTGATTTGTTACAAACAGGTGATAGATTAAAAACATAGTGAGTAATTTATTTTGAGTCCTTCATCACAATAACAGAATTTATGGCATCTGGTCACTTTTCTGTGATGCAAACCAGGCATCTCGGGCTTTTAAACACAATAGCAGTATTTTTTCACCATTTTTATTGTCAATCTTTTGATTACTTTTATTAATTATGTAGCTATGTATTGAATAATGTCACTGTTCCCCAGAGTCCAAGTTGATGCCCTCATATGTTTTGTTGTCCAAAGACATTGACTTTAAAGTAATTGAGGATGAATGAAAATCTTCAAATTTAAATCATTAGAGTACTGTAGATTTTTTTTCTTACTTTGCTTACAGTTGTTGATTAAAGTAATAGCTGACAAGTGATTAATCATTACACATTTATTCAAAGTCCTTCAGTGTAATTTGAGCATGATGTGTTTTTTTTTTTTTTTTATTTCAACCCACACAAAAATTAAGTATTACTTTGTGATTTAGTGGCATAATTTTGTCACATCTCACCATTTTCTCTCCAACACTTTGAACATTCATCAGCATCTTGCAGTTTTATTTTTCTGCCAGGTCACCTCTCTTTCTCTCCCAGCGCTTGTTACAGGCTGAGAAGCGTTACATAGCACTTCTATTTACACATTACATCAAACCCTTGAAGCCAAGGGGAGCGTACTTACCAGTCCATTCAGCTCCTCTGTCTATGTGCTCATTGATTGACATGTGGACGGGATATGAAATCAATAGATATGTGGCGGTCATCACTCTATTGCTGGTCTCTTTGTATGTGGTCAGCTGTGGCAGGTGGAAACGCACGCATGCACTCACACTGCCGTTTCCCTTCATTTGGGATTTCAAAGTGTGCAAGCGGAGCAGAGATTGAAGTATTCATAATCACATTACATTGTGGGAAAGGAGAGGCTTTTAAAGTGGCCAATTGACAGAGGGGCTGATTATTAGCCCTTTCTGTTCCCTCTTTGTGGAGGCGAAGAGAAAAGGCGCCTGTGAAGGACAAATTCTATTAAGGGCCAAATTAGCTCATTTTTTTAATATGGCTGAAAGAGGAAAAAATTTAATTTGTGCCGCGCACACACAAACCACATATATCCATACTTGCGCACACATACAGGATCGCACACTGTTAAGGTATATTCTTGAATACATGTATAAATATGCCTCACATCTACTCTTATTTCACTCAGTTTTATTGTATTTTCACCTCATTTCTCCTCCCTTGCTGTGCTTCTTTTGCACATTAACCTAAGGCCCTGTGTGCTCAGTGTGTATCAGCTATGTGCAGTAGATTAATGTGAAGCCAGAGAAGGTCCAGGCGAGTAGCTGAATCGATGTTTATTGTAGGTTTCTTTAAGTGCTTAATGATTTAGTCATTAACATATTGATGAACTTCGTTGTGTGTGTGGTTTTTGTCTCTCCTCAACTTGCCACAGGGAGAAAGAGCACGATCTGGAGCGGCGCTTTGAACTGCTCAACAGAGAGCTGAGAGCAATGCTGGCCATTGAGGGTAAGACACACACATACAGACAGTTTTAATAAGGACTCTGCACACATCAGGCATGAGGGATGTTAAGTGTCTACTCTGTTAATCTCTTATCTACAAACTGTTTTTATAGTTAAGGAAATCCACCAGAATCTGTTTTTTGGGAGAGTAGTAATGAGTAGTAATGATCTATGGAATTAACAATTTATGGAAAGCAAACAGCCAAAAATATGTAAAGCAAGACTCAGAGTTACTGATTTAAAGGTAAAGTATGTGACATTCACGTGTGATTATGTGAAGTTACATGAAGCTTGTCACTTGTTAATGTAATGTTACGGCTGTAGAGTAGAAGAAAAGTAGCAGTGAGGTACATTGATCCTAAATGTTACCCTACTGGTTTTCATGGTAATTCACTCCACATCCTGTATGGAGAAGTCGGTGTACACACTGTGATAATAAGGAAGGTAGTGATTTTTTTTTTTTTTTTCGGTAAGCTATCACCCATTCACACTGCAGAAGCACAAATTGTGTAATATTACATGATACTAGTGGGTAAAATAATAGTTTGATCATCTGCTGATATCAATGTAGTTTTTGTCCTTACTTATTCTCCATTTTTATGCCAAAGAAAATTTTATTATTAAAGGAACCGTTAGCCCTTAATGTTTAATGACCCAGTTCAGTTGTACAAAAACACCACCCACTCTTTTAATTTAATCCAACAAATGAACAGTGGCTACTGTTATCATTTTTGCTGATCTCTAGAGGTCAGTCATCTGATCTGATCTGATATTGACAACAATATTTGGACAATTTATAGTTGCATATTTATTTCACACGTAGGTTATTGTAAAAAAAAAAAAAGTTAAATATGACAGCAAATGATAGGCTGGAGTATTCACTGAACAAGCCCAGAGTTATTGCTGTACCATTCTCATCTGATTTCTACAGCACAAATTTTGAAACATAACTGATTAGCTGCTAAGGTGACTGCAAGACAGGCCAGAGCATTACTATATTCCCTGTTTCTGAGTCAGGAGTAAAGCTACAGATCTTACAAGAATGTGAGTAAATCATCTTTGACTTGTTTCTGTAAGTCTCACCTGCATATTGTCCAGCTGTTACCTTCATCAAGTGCCTAAAGCAGGATGATTTAAATTCTACGTTGGCTTCTTGATGAGGATTAAGATTCGAGCTTGCCAGGGATTTCATTCCCTGATACTTGATCAATGCTATCTGTTTCCTAGCTAGTCTTGGCTAGCCAATGCCTGATTTGAAAGTTAGCCACAACAGCACAGAGACAAGGCTGTGTGAGGTTAAAAAAGGAGTTATATTATTGAAAGCTTGTTAACTACACCGCAGCCAGAAAAGCAGCCATTGTGTCGTATCAAAGTTGTTAGGGGGCCAGGGAAGTTTAATCCCTTTCGACTGCGTCCTCTTTGGCAAAATGAACCTTTTGCCAATCAATGCTAATTGATTTTGCCATTCGACATTGACCACCGCCACCCTGCTCTCCCCGACCCCCCATTCTCACAGCCTTTGGACACCCATTGTAATTTCAACGGGCACCTGATAAGCTACCTGGTCCATAATAAATCAATTGTAATTAGCAAGAAAGGAGGAGGGGCAGCTGGAGGGGGGAGTGTGGGGGAGCAGACGTGCGTAGCCAAGCAGGAGCTGCCAATGGTTCAATGCTGACTGCGTCCAGGTTGATTTTCTCTGTCTTCGCCCAGCCAGTTTATTTATTTATCTTTATTGAGCTGATGCACGACCACAGCTTGAGTCAAAAAGGAGGATTTTGCGTTTTCTGGTTCATGTATCAGAGTGTGTGTCGCCATGAGTCTGTTGTTTCCTTGTGTGTATTTCCATCTCTGCATGTGTGGCTCCTGGTACTTGTGTGAGTTTGCGTCTTTGTACTGGATGTGTATCATGTGTCTGTGTGTGTGTGGCAGTGAACATGCAGTGATAGTGTGTAAGGTGAGGTGGAAAGGTGCTGTGTGTCGCGTCACCTCTCTCCCCTATGCCTTCATGTGGACTTGTTGGATTTGCCACTGACTAACTTATCAGCTGGCCTTATTTTCTTCCCTAAGGGAGGCACTTAACATTCACAGACTCTGCCTTTCTGTAGCAGCCACAGATAGTTCTGAGCTGCTGGGGGGGGAAAAGTGTATGTGTGGATCTGTTGGTCTCCGTTTGCCTGCACCTGTGTGTTTACATGTTTGGTATGTGCTTGAGAATCCACCTGTGTGTCTCATCTTCTCCCTGTTTGTGTGCCTAGTGTGTGTGTGTTCACCCTCCATCTCCCAGCTCTTATTTGGTGCTTGGGCAGGTCCATTGAGCGACAGTTGGGAGTGCAAGTAATTGCTGATTTGGTTGGCCAGTCGATGACACACACAGAGAGAGAGAGAGAGAGAGAGAGAGAGAGAAATGAACCAGGTGTCAGAACAGACAGAGAAACACACATTACTAACGTATACTTGGCCTATACACACACCCACCCTGCTGAGAAAAATATATACCTGCACTGAGTCACACATAACTCACTCTGCCTCTATCTCTTCCTCTCAGTTGCCCGACAGAACCACTTATTGAACCACAGTGTTCAGCACACACACACACACCCACACACACACACACACACCCACACACACTGTCCTACTGTGCACTCAATGCTAACTCTGCTAAAGATTTCTATTTTGTGTGTTTAATATAAAGTCTTTATTAACACATCCTAACTGTCCAACTATATTCACTCTTAAGCTACATGTCATATCTTTGCCCTTGTCAGTTTTGAAATTAATGTTAAAATTACCAAAAAATAGGCTTTTGCCTAAGTTCCACTGTTTATATTTGCCTAAATTCCACTGTTTAGTAAACCATAAACTGAACTACTTGCCCAATGAACAGGCAGCCTTTGGAGGAATTTTGACCACATTTATTTCTGAGGACTTTATTTTACCCAGAGCAGGGACCTTTTTATGAGTTTTGAGAGGTCCTCCTGGTATAAGTGTCTCCTGTACTTTCTGACTGATATTTCAGGAACTTGCACTGTTACAGACTGCTGATATGCAGAACTATATTTCAGAAACTGATTTTAAAAGCTGTAGCTGGAGTTTTTTAGTGTTTTTCAAAAAAATTTTCAAAAAGAAATAAGGAGGGATAGCCCGATCAATGTATCCAATACTGATTTTTGCAGTTATCATTTATCTAATCTCACATAAATAATTGGATTATTTGTTATTAGGTAGTAGTTCTTATAATCTCTCCAGGTCAGTGTGAAAGCTGAAGGTAAACATGGGTGAATGATTTATTATATTAAACTGATTGTCAGCTTCAAGCATTTCAGCAAAGTTTTATCATGGAGTTATTCTAAAATTTCACACCAATATTATAATTGAACTGTAGTGGTCACAAATTGATATCTGATCTGAAAAACACTATTGATCCCTGTGGAAGTCTGTGACACCTGGCCAACAATGAAATCCAGGTCATATTGACCCTTAATTCTGTTTCATCGCACACAGAAGTCATAATCCCTCCCGTTTAATCATGGCACTTGACACCACATTTGAAAAGGAAAGAACATTTTAGACATGAAGTCACAGTGTCTGGACACTGAGAGTGGAAACGTGACTTTCTGTTGCATAACTCCTTTACGGGTCGTGTGCAGGCCAGACCTGGGCAGACAAAGTGCTGCGATTCATGATGTTTTAGGTTACGTTTGTGTTTTTGAAGTAAGCCAGGACACTAAATAGCATGAGATGGTGAGAAGAGGACAAAAACAGGATACAAGTCCCAAAGTGTTTGTCCTGAAATCTTACATGTCAGTGGCGTTGAGGTTAAGGACACAGTTTAGCTGCATCTTCCCTGTAAATTGTATATCATTTTGCTTCTGATTTGCATTTCTATGTCTGATTGATTGTGGACACTGACCTGCCCCTGAAGTTGTCTTATGTCTCGTTTTCCTTCACCAGTGTAACCACCTGATGTGGAAGCAGTTGTGATATATTGAGGAGTCTGTGTTGTTTGAGCGTACCCAGTGATTCCTACCTCCTTGTACCTTTTTGGTGTGATGCCAGGCAGGGAAATGCCATCTGTATGCCACGCTCTCATCTCCCTGCCACAAAATTGATCCACTATGCCCTCTTTATCTGCTTACCGATTCACACCTATGTATGCTCACACACAGAACTGCGTCTTGGCTTGTTTCGACAGTCTGTGAGTGTGTGACGGTGTTTGTGTGTGCGTGCATGTTTTAAAGTGGACGCCCTCTCGCCATCTAAAAGGGATTTATGCATAGCCGGGTCCCTGAGTTTTTCCTGTTACGGTTTGATATGATAAGCTTTTTTATATGTTTAAAATCAATATGTAATCCTATGCAGGAGCTTATCCCTCTCCACACCCCTCCCACCCTTCACACCGCCACCTTCAGCGCACACACAAACACACACTTCGCATTTGTAAATCTATTTGGGCTTTGTAACACATCGGGGCGGTGTGCTACAGACCCTGATTGATTAGGTTCACTGTGGAATCCCATCACATCCACGACTTTTGATGATGTGGCCAACTCTTTCAGGGGTGCTAGTTGACTGGAACAGCAGATAACAAGTATTTTTGTCCCACAAGCTGTCAGACTTAAGTTGCTCATTTTTTATTTTTTTATTTATTTGTTTATTTTTGCTCGGAGTGAGGTTGTTTGTGTTGCCTTTGGGCTGATCTTCATTTATGTTATACAAAATGGAAGATAAGTGGTATGGTTCTCTTAATTTCAACCTTTTTTTTTTACTCCGTCCATGAAAACAAGTGGGGAACAAATACTGAAATTGCATTTTGTTCATATTCATGCTTTAAAGAGGCTTAACTGCTTTCTCACGCCACTTTTGTTTGTTTGTAAGCAGTTTTTTTAATCCCTCACAACCATTCACTTCAGCTTTACACTTACTCACAGAAAGTTCTTATTTGTTTAAAATTGTGTTGGCAGCCTCAGTGGCTGACCTTCACAATCACAGAGGCCCAGGTACGAATCCAACCTGTGGCCCTTTACCGCGTGTCACTCTCCTCCCATTTTTCCTGTCTATCTAAACTGTGTCTCTCCAATAAAGGTAAAAAAAAAATGCACAAAATAAATCTTGAAAAAATGTATTTACACAAATATAGGACAATTTAAGTACTCAGATCTTTTTCTTAAGTTCTACCAAATTGTAATAATACTCAACTGCAAGTAAAAGGGAAGCCTACCTTAACTTAAAAGTGTTAGCATCGATAATATACTACCAAAAGTAAAACTGCACAAGACCCATGTCAGGATAATCTGTATTCTTGGATTGTAATTGATGTATCATGTCCTTATTGTTGCTGCCAGTAATGATGGATCTCCTGATGACTCTATAACATAATATTTGTTGGTTTTTGTTTTATATTACTCACTAAAATTGCCTGTCGCAAATGTAGTGAGCAAAAGGTATAGAATTTATGTCTGAGATGTAGTACAGTGGATGTTTAAAATAACAGAAACTGTAAGTAAGTAAAGTAGAAGTGCCTCAAACTTAAGCAAATATTTTTGCCTTTAATCATGAATTAAATTGCTTATTTACTTTCAGTTCCATTTTTCCAGTGAGATTTTTTTTTTTAATTTGTCAGGCGTTTTTTCTCCTTCCTTTGACTTTCCTCCCCTCTGGTGACACTTTTTGTCTCTTGACTCCACTTGGACTTTGGCCAAAACCAGCTTTTGGGGGCCTTTTACACAAGAACAAGAGAAAGCAGAGCAGTGAGGAAAACAACAAGAAACACATCAAAATTGGTTTAGACATTAGGTCAGTGCTGGTTGTCATACATGTCTCTCCTATGTAACATTAACCTGTGGATCGGGACCAGTTATGTTTACGTGATGTATATTAGGTGTAGACAGACAATGATGCTGATTGGAGACCCCCCCTCTGTCGTCGCTTTGAGAAACCATTGCTTTGCACCACTCTCTGCTCTCTTGAATAAATTTGGCTGCTGAGAGGCCAGGCGGGGAGGGGTTCATGGGGATTTGAACCAATGCATTCTTGTGTGCCTTGTGCAGACTCACATGGTTACCATCTGCGTGCACGCCGAGGGTTATCTGAATACGCGCCCACCATGTGAGCTTTAACGTGGTCACCCAGATAGAGAGAGACAGGGGGGAGAGAGGTTAAAGCAAATGGGGGTATAATCCAGAAGGATTGAACACTACCTCCAAGTCCTCCCCTCTCCTTAACCTCTCTCTCTCCCTCTCTCTCTCTTTTGGGGTAGGCGGGGCTTGTGAAGTGGGGGGGAGTTGGGGGTGCTCCTTAGTGGCTGCAGGGTGTTTTGTTTGTTCCTGTGTGTCTGGTTACCCAGCCTGCCCTGCTCTGGTGTTGCCTGGTCACGTCTCTCATCGGCTCTCTTTATTGTTTACCTTCTTAATGAGGGGGGCGGGACTCTGCAGCTTTGATTGACAGCAGTGTGCTTCCCCACGTACCATGTAACACCCCCCCCCTTCCCCCTCCACCTCACCCTGGAGTCGAGGAAGACTTTGGCTTTTTGGCTGCAAAAGAGAAGGGAGGGGAGCAGTTTTTTTTTTAACATACCACTCTGTGTTTTTGTGACTTTTTTTTTCTTCCTGGATTGGGCCAGCCCTGTCGAAACAGGATTATGTGACAGTGCAGCAATGGTGGATATTAAAACACACATTCTTCAGTCTGACTTGGCTATGACTGATGATTCACATAATGACTCATCTCCTCACTTGCCACAGTTTGTATTTTGCCTCCTTTTTCTTTCAAGCCGCCGCCTCATTTTTGTTTCAAACATACTTCAGAGACATATTTGGACAAATCTGGCAGTTTTGTCGTATTTGTACACTCCACCGCAAAGGCAGAGAGTTATTTGCTTCCCTGAGAAAAAAGGAAAAAGACAGGGAAAGGAAGAAAAGAAGAAGGTCGGCAAGAGAGCCAAATATTGGGACTGTGTTCATTTCGCTCTGTGGTCGACTTCAAAGGGTAGAGCAGGGCCAATGAAGAGAGCGCAGACCTTTCAGGACAAACACACTGGGCCCAGCGTGACGCACACATACACTGGTACCGCCTGACTGCTGCAATTTGACTCAATAAGGGGGGGGGGAATATTTATTTTTAATAAAGCCGCACTTATTTTGGGACTGACATTTTACAACATTCCTTTTATTCTCGAATCAATAGGTGGTTAAATATTGATAAAGGCTGAAGTTTAAAGTTGTCTACGCACCACAGACGTTGCACATAGCTCAGCTCTGTTTGAAGAGTAGAAATTCTATAATATGTCAGTTTATTTTTTCTGACTCCAGTGATGCAGTGTCTTAGATTTAGTCCACTTTATTCCAAGGGAGGATATAAACAACTACAGTAGCTTTCCAACTCTTCCAGTGATACAGTGTAGCTCAGTATATTTACTCGAGTACACATTTAATATACTTTATTTAAACTAGAAAATACTGCACTTTTTACTTCACTACTGTTTTACACAAGTAAAATTAATACAGTACTAGTACTATACTATTCATCTGTCCAGTAGTACATACATTATATTTCAATACTGCTACAGATATTTGTTTATTAAAAACAATAGCAGAATATTTTGAATAATGTAACCTCATGGTAAAAGCTATTCTTTTACTTACTGTGATACTTTAAATTTGTGTTACCTCAAATTGTTTTCCTGAGACCCAGTTTTTAAACAATCTCAAACTCAACTCATAATTATATATAAATGATGAATAAAGTAAATGTTTGCACTTTATTAAACCATTTTACTGTCACTTTACCATCACGTCTGTCTCACCTTATTACAGTATCTGTAAAATCTGAACCAGCCCTCCAGATCTGTGTGTTTGATGAATCACAACTTTCTTTTATGTGCTTGCTGCTGTTACCAGTATCATCAGTAAAATGCAGAGAACAGACACTTATGTTTGATATTAGGTTTTAGTCGGAGCACAGTTGTAATATGAACATTCAGCTCTATTGCAAGCGCACTTCTTATTCAAAGTTTTTGAAATTCTGGGAAATCAGAATTATTTGTCAACGTAAATCATATGAGTCACCTGTTGGTCGGAATCCAGTGTTTAGGACTGCTGCTTTACGACATGTTTGATGAAAATAAATCCATACTTTTAATTAAGTTTCATTACAGCCAACTCAGGATTTTGACTTATAGCAGTATTTCTGCTCCATCTACTTTTTATGTAACCTCTGTGTCTTAGCTTCTCTGGTGTGTTCATCTCAGATATTACATGCCGTGGTTTTGATGGAAGGAGGTCAGTAAAAATTCAGATGTTATGGAGGCTCATAATTTTCTCATTTTGGTCCTGAGGTGACACTACATTTCTCTTTGGGTCTGTAAACTTGAGGAGCCTGTGATGAGAGGTTTTTTTTTTTTTTGGGTTTTTTTTTTTTTTTAGCTGTGAAGGATTCGTGAGAGTGATCTGTTCTTATCGAGTTGAGGAGGAGTTGGAGTTGTGTTTGCCTCTCTTTAGCTGCAGCGTGAAAACAGACACTGTGATGTTTGCTAACCTGAGATCGTTCTGTACCTGAACACGTTTCGGCGCCGAGGAGATTAGGTGGCTTCATGTGCAGCACAGTTTGTTCTTCTCAGCACCATAAGCAGATAGTTATCCTAAAAATGATTTTACTCTTTAAACTATATGCACTGAGAGGGACTTCTGGGTGTATGGGGCTCCAAAGGGTGCCAGGCGGATATTTGAGCCCCAGGGGGAGTGAGCGCTCTCCTGTGGGCAGCCCCCCTCCTCCTGGGGGATTTGGATCAGGGTCCCACCTGCACCCTGTGGGGCCCCTTCCTGAAAAGACCCTGGAGAACCAACAGAGGGGCTCACCTGTTAGTTTGTTTATTCAGTTGAGGGTCTGCTGTAAAACATAGCATAAAACCAACCAGTTCAGTCCAAACATACAATAAAAATAAACTGACTAATATAATCCTGCATCAAATATATACTGGTGAGTACAAGGACGAAATGTTTTTTTCCAGGACAAACACAATTAAGAATTGTACAAGTCATTTTAAAGTTCTTCATAATCTTTATAGTTATTAAATGTAACCAGTCATATGCTGATTCTCAAGAGTTTAAACAAGCAGCTCTGTATGTGTGCACATCATAAATCTGCAGAATAACATGATCATATCCTTTTAGATGTGTGTGCCGAGGTCACAGTTCACACACAAAACCTCACAGAGCGTGGTGACACATCATCTTTACACATGTCACACTGAAGCTGCATCATCTCCAGCAGCAAAGTGATAATAAGACAACTTTAACCAACTGTGTGTGTGTGTTTGTCTTTGTGTGTGTGTGCTGGAGGACTCGTCCATCCACTCCATGATCTGAAGCTGTTTTGAGCAGCAGCTGAAGCGTGTGACAGTCTTCTGCAGCATTTGGTTGCACGTTAACATGTCTCCGCTGAAGTCGCTCAGAGCTGCAGTCTTGAACAGAAGTAAAACCATCTCCTTTTTTGTTACATGTTTGACAAGAAGAACATGTTTATTCCAGAAGTTTGTCTCTTTTTCACCCAAAAGGTCCAGGGCATCCCGTTAAGATTAGCCATGCTTGGTGTCAGTTTTCCCTCCTGTGCTGTGGCTCTAAATGAGTTTGTCCCTTGGTGTTGTTGCAGACTGGCAGAAGACTGAGGCCCAAAAGAGACGAGAGCAGCTGCTGCTTGATGAACTGGTCATACTGGTCAACAAACGAGACGCTCTGGTCAGAGACTTGGACGCCCAAGAGAAAGAGTAAGTTACTCCGCACCAAGTGAAGGGTATTTCAGTCACAAAAATACATGTAAATATGAGAAAGGGTGTAGAATACTCAGTGAGACACTGAAGCCCCTGTGGTGAGTTTCTGGGAGACTGTCTGCTGCCTATCTTTACATTTCCAGACGTCCCCTAGACACTGTAGATGTAGAGAAAACACATTACAGTGCATGTTGTGTTCCAGCCAGCCTGCAGTCATCCTGCACGCATGGCAGCGCAGCAGCGACAGCAGCCGTCACACACCTGTGTGGGCGGGATCCTGTCCAGATTGGCGCCACAGTCCTCCAGCAGGGTGCCAGACGGGTGAGGGGTCAAAACTTGGCCCCTGGCGTCGGGCCACTCCACAGGTGGCACAGTGACGCTCAGCGGCTGTGGCGTACCTGTATGCCTGTCCACCTCTTGCACCACTCTGACCTTTTGACCTTTGACTTCCGCAGGGCCGAGGAGGAGGACGAGCACCTGGAGAGGACGCTGGAGCAGAACAAAGGCAAGATGGCCAAGAAAGAGGAGAAGTGTGTCCTTCAATGATTGTCATGTCAGTAAATTAAAAACAAACAATGTAGCCGATAAAAGAATTGTACTATTATTGATTTTCATTTGACAGATGTTTTCCTGGACATTTTAGTCACATTACTGAAATGCTGATATGGTTCTTTTGGTCAAATTAACCCCAGAGACTTGGCTGAATTTATGCGATGCCTTTGCACCAACTTTTTACTGACTCAAACAGTCCCACTGATATATGATATTTTTTATTTTGATTTGATTTTTTTGTTTTTCCTTTAAGGTACTTGTATGTAATATTAATATGTATGAGACAAAAGCAGTGCAAACCCTACAGACTGTTAAGGTGTTTGTATATAATGATGTTTGAAAGCTGAGCTACAGCACAACCTTTTCTGTGTGAAAGTGGAGACGAGTCAGCTTGAGGTACAGCACAACGGGGTTTAATGGGGGGACTTTGTTCTTTTTCTTTTTTTCCATCATTGACGAGATGATGTGGAGTTGACATTTCCGTTTGACTTTAAAATGAAAAAAGATTATAATTTCAGTCTTCTAAAGCTACTTCATTACTTGACTGTGTATCTTTTTAATTGTTTCACTCACAAGTTTTTACTTGTAAAATATTGTAAAGGGGAACGTGTTACCGTTCATGAATCATGCATAAATCTTACCTTTGCTATTGCTTTTTTTATTGTCTTGGCTTGACAGCAATTTACCAAACATTTTAGAGCTGGTTCAGCTTATAATATCATGTTTTGAATAATGTCTTGTTGTATATTTTCATCACTGCTCTGACCAATATATCTTCCAAAATCCCATTTTGGAGGGATTCATGCAGTCAAAAGGATATA
>JAQQAE010003328.1:0-20429 GCA_029823295.1 Pseudamia nigra | reverse complement strand
TCCTGTATTCGTCTGACTTCCCGATCTTTCGACCTATCTTCTGTTCTGGATTATCTGCCTGCTCGGTTCCTGACTCTGGACTGTCTCTGATCTTCCGCCTGCCCGGTCCCTTTTGCCCTTCGTTCGTTCTTCGACCTGCTGTTTTGTTTTGCCCTCACCGTATCTCTGCATCGTGTTCAAATATCTAGTTATCATTATAATTATTATTATTATTATTATAAACTCTGTTAAACGGAACTGTGCTCTGAGTCTGGTGTATAAGTCTTGGGTCTGTCTGTTTACCTGCTCAGTCGTGACATGTACCTACAGTATTTGCTTAGTTAAATCCAGGTGGTGACCTTTTTTATTTGGCCAGACAGTGTAAATAAAAGGAAAATCAATTTGTTTAATAACATTTATGTCTCAGTATGATATTTATGGGTATAAGGCTCTGAACTCTGCATGAGTCACCTAAACCCTAATATTGTGTCTGAATTTTAAAGACAGTGGTTCCCAGACTTTTCAGATCAGATGTTACAACAATGGGTTACACCCTGGACAAGTTGCCAGTTCATTCCACGGCAGTATTCATACAAAATAAACCACATAATAAACCAAAGTGAATGAAATGAATAAAATAATCAAGAAAATGTACAAAAATAGATAAAATAATAAACAAAAAGGGGATCCACTACCAAGGGCTCCATGACCTATTTGGATCCTGACTAGTGGGCAATGGCCAGGGCTGTGAGGCCGATGTGGAAGTGACTTAAAGTTGAAATACAGTCGTTGGCTGCAAAGAGTTACAGTACACTGGACTTCTCTGAAAATACTAAGTGGATAAATGTTTGTCATGAGTCATCATGATCTCATACGCTTAAGAGAACTGGTGATCCATCTTCAACTTTTTGCTCTATTATTAAGATATTAGGGCAGAAACATGATAAATCACTACTGCACTAGGATTTGATTGACAGGTCATTATGGTACTTTGACTCATCACTGGAGTCAGACTGAGGCAGACCTTTGTAGCTTCTATTTATTGAATAATACATAATTTTTCCTGACATACTCGACTATTGTGGGTAAGTGTTTACTCAAACAACACCAGTAACCTAGTGGTCAGCATAAGCTTACCATAAGACCCCTGACATACTACACTCTGGTCGCTCTGCCGCCATTTGTCCAAGTATGGTCATATCCTGTTTTTGGCTCCAAAATGTCATCCAGAATGTTATGACCCAATTTACATCAAACTGGCTGTTCAGAAACCAATGGGTGACGTCACAGTCACTTTGTCCACTAATATGTACAGTCTATGATCCTGACAGGGCAGTGTTAGGATAAGAAAATATTTTAATTGCACCTTGGATGCATTTAATTTCAATGCTTACTAAACCAAAAAAATAAATAAAACAAAACAAAAAAAACATGTTTAATTTTAAAATATTTCTCCATTGGTAGGTATAGGTACTGACCACACTGGGTTTACAGAATAAATGTTCTTTTACTTTCCAAGCTTCAGAGCTTGTACTTTTATTTAACCCAAGAAGCTGAATTAGTAGTTCTCTTGCAGTACACAGTAACATTACATAGTCACCGACTGCTGCTGTTCATACCAATAAAGGTAATATTTGAGAGCATTAGGACAAAACCCTAAGTCTGCTGAACTGAGCAAGGCTTTTCATTTGAAAGGGGTAAATTGTGCTAGAATGCCTTTCACTTGAATGTTCAGCTAATGATAATGCATTAGCTAAAAGTGTATTACAGCTCAAGGATAAAGCAGTCAGGTCTCCGTTATTGTAAAACAGTGTCTTTTTTCCCTTCCCACAAAGTAGTTTTTCATCAAATGTAAGTGTTTTTCAGCTCTTGCCCTCTTGTGCAGAGAGATGTCACTGAAGCATTTAAAGCCTGCTCCATCACACTCTGTACCAGCCTTTCACAAATATTCCTTTGCAACTGAAATTGGTGCTCGGCTTTCCAACTACTGCACAATTGATGTGTTCTGAAAAAGGTGGGGATGCCTGCTTTGATCTACATTATCTCCATGCAAATTCCAATCCCGGGGGGAAAGGGACACATGGCACATCGCCGCACTGTGCCCTTGTTGATTGTGTTTGGGGGACACCAGGATGAAAACGCATCAAGCCGCCCAGAGAGGCATTCCATCTTCTCCTCCGTCGTTATTCAACCATGGCAGAAATGAGCACAGAGACGCCTCTGGTCCTATTGTCATTCAGCTGCAGTGTCAGGACAGAGGGGAAAGGAAATGATGCAGGAGTGCCAAGGCTAAATTTGTGTCATCTGCCAAAACTCTGTTCTACCACGATACACCCCGTTTAACCAACTTGACTGGAAACAATTGATTTTGCCCATTTTCACAGAAACCAGCAGGAAGTTGGAAGCAATGAAGGGACATAAGAAAAGAAATGTTAAATAAAGAAAGCTCTGTCTGACCTTTTTTCTCTCTGTGCTTGCTTGCTTCATACTTCACACTTTAGATTTGATGCAACTCAGTTTTGCACTGTAGTCACATAAGACATCAACCTGACATGTTAAAAGGCAGCTCTGTCAGGTGTGAGGGGGAAGGATGGAATATTTAGAGGAGGAAAGATGCCAAAACAGCTCCCCGACAGCACAATGCCTCAAACAATTCTGTTGTCATACTTACTGTGCTGCACCTAATTTGCAGAGAAATTAAAACATCTACATTGAAAATTGGTCTTCAGCTCGGCTATAATTGTGGCCATTTCTGAGAATTTTGAGTAGTTCACAATTTAAAATACATTCATGTCATATGTCCATCGATTTACTCATGCATTTGTGATTCACATGAGAATTATTTAATGCTGTTTTCCCATTCATCAAATGTGATTTCAAAATATGGAATCAAATGTGATATCATACAAAATGGCATGTGCATCACGATCTGACAAAAAAAAAGCCATAAAACATTATCACATGACTAAATTCTGTACAATTACACAAAAGAAATGACACAAGAGCTGGATGATGACAGGGCTCAGTGTGGGGGTTGCTTTAGAAGAAGGCTGGATCTTCAAATGTGCCGAATTCTAAGATTTGCAGTAAACTAAGATAAACAGATAAAAATAAAAATGCATATGAGCTAAATATTGTAATCAGACAAGAGCGTCCTGCCTGAACTATGTCTATTGTTTTGACCAGGAGAGCCTTAGCAGAAGTTACATACTGTGCATTTAACATTTGATGCAGGTTGGCTCAGCTGTTTTATGCAATGCAAATAAAATGAATTGTTGGGCCATATAAAGTAAAATTTTGTTTCTCTTATTCACTATTTGGATATATTAAATATTCCAGCATGTGTAGTTCATCTATAAGAACACCAAGTTTTAAACATCAGAGAAACACAGTAAGTGTTGGTGATTTAATAAAATATCAGTATCAATAAATTTTAAGGAGTTTGGACAAATCTGTAGTGTTCCTAGAATCTCGTGGCTACAGGACGTGGCAGCTACAGTATAATGACGTTTTGAGCTTCAAATCCACATGTGATGGCAGCATTCTGCAGCAGACAGCATTGCAGCTACACACACACGTCTTCCTTGCATTTCAAAACTGCTGACTCCTTTTACTGAACCATAAAATGCTCAGACAGAAAAGTCATAGGAGGCAAGTGAGTTTGTTGAAACATCATCAATAGTACACTATAGCAGAACCATTTAACATAATGTGGATCAGACTGGGCACAGATACTCATTATGGGGTGTGTCAAGGCTCCCGGAGAAATCAATACAGGCATAAATTGGTGGAAGAGGAAAAATGCTGAATATAACTCCTTAAAAATTAAGATGTTAGAGCTACTGTACTGACAGGTTGGAATATTGTTGATGCCTCGATGAGCACAGTGCTTTGCATAATCAGCAGCAGACATGCTTTAGCTGCCCAGTGTAATTTAGGCTTGCTATTTAAAAATAAGGACAAACACTGATGATGTGCTATTGTGCAATCCTTCATTAAAAAGCAATAGCAAGAGTAATCTGTTAATGATTTCCCCTTCTGTTAATGGATGTTTCTTTGTCTACCAAGGTCTTTCTGGAATAACATCCAAACAATACCAGGCATTGTCCCAGAGGGCGGAGGCGTGAAATTGTGTATGAAGTGTTGATGTTTTTAAAGAGCTGCTGGGAGCACATGACTGATTTGTGAGGTCCAAATGGAAAGGCAAACAAAAAACAAAGATGTGAACTTCCACCACCAATACCACCGTCTGCTAAATCATGGGATCCCATGGCCTTGAACACTAAGGCAGTGTTTCCAGGTCAGCCTGGTCAAATCAACACTGTTCTGAATCTTTAATGCTGTTGGTGCCTTTAAAAAGAGCTGAGATTTATCAGTGGGTCCACATTATTTCTTAATATTGACTCAATTTAGCATAAAAATGTTTGTGTATCTCTATCTATAAGAGACAGAGTGTATCTGTGATGGGCCCTCTTTGTATGATTTTGTATTTTATCTGCTTAACATTATTTATAGCTCGGCATGAATTCCGTTCAGATTTCTGCACTATTAAAAACACAAAACTTTACATTTCACATCTAAACCAGTATGTCACCTGTGGAACATCAGAATGGTTTACAAGATTGCAAAATTAGAAGATGAAATTAGTTTACTCTAGATATCTGTGAAGATTCTCAGAAGAAAACCGCACACCTCAGTTTACTCTAGATGTTAAACACGACATATAAGAGAGGTTTGGACACATTTACTGAAACAAGACTGAATTACAATTGTAATTATGTTTAATATCAAACAGTGAAATTACAATGTATGTATACATCTTAAAGACTGAAGACTTTGGAAAAAAATTAATGTGATCAAATTAAATTTCTGCTGCAGGTATGGTCCCTCACTGTGGCTGGTCATCATTGGATTGTAGCATAAATGTATTATAACATCATCCTCGGTGAAGCCCTCACTGTGGGCCAGGCCATGCACACTGTTGCAAATGGAACTTCATGTTATATTTTTCAGGGTAGAAAATAGTATTTTAAACTTAAAAATTGTGATACTGCGAATTATCAAGAGAGATCTTTCTTTTATGTCATTTTCAGGACATACTGTAACACTACCTGGCTTGGCTACTAAAACTGTTCTGAGTTGACACATGGTGATGTACAAACATTACATATTGATTAACCAATTTATGACCTGCTATTATGTCACATTTTATGTACATGTCCACCCAAACATTCTCTCTGTGTCTTCAAAAGTTCCTGGATTCAAACTAACCAAAATTGACACATGTGTAGCTAGGGTAGGGGAAGGGTTCCATCCCCTAATTTCATCCATCAATTTTTTACCCCTTAATCCTCGTAAGGCTCAGGGGGTGCTGGAGCCCATCCCAGCTGACTTGAGGGAAAGGTGGGGTACAAATAGAGACAGAATCATTCATGCTCGCATTCATACCTATGGACAATTTAGAGTCACCAATTCACCTAACCCCTAGCACATGTTTTTGGTTGTGGGAGGATGCTGGAGTACCTGGAGAGAACCCACGCAGACATGGGGAGAACATGCAAACTCCTGGGGAAAATAATAATAACCTATTTTGATCTATATGACCAAAACTACTATAACTAGAAGTACCAGAGTTTAATATGTGATAGATTAGATTCCAGGACACTGTTGACTATGCTGATTTAAATATGCTGCGACCTTCCAAGAAAAAGGTCAAGGTCATGGTCAATCTCAAGGTCAAAACCAAACATGGTGCAGGATAGGGGTCAGTCAGGATTTAAGATGGCTGCCCATCACCTATTTTGCACATTCATTATGCCACAATATTAACACATAATAAAAAACAATTTTGACCTATAGTACCAAAATTTCTATAGCTAGAGGCATCAAATTTTAATATGTGATAGATGAGACTCCAGGACAGATCGGTAGGGTCTGAAGTTATTGCACTTCTACATCTTTTTCTAGCTGGCGTATGTAGGTTGGAAATGTCAAATGCCATGAATATGTTGATTCCAAAGACGCTGTGGCCATGGAAACAGTTCAAGGTCACGGTCAATTTCAAAACTGGGTGGGGAATTTGATGTTTCGTGGCTTCTTGTTTTATTCTACTACACGTGTGAAATTTAGTCATGACTACAATAAGAATTCTTCAGTTTTCTGAGATCAAAGAAAGAACGGACAATGCCTTCAGGCCCTGCTGTCACTGGCATAGAGGGCTACAGCTGTAATTCTCCTGTTTGTTGCACACGAATTCTGACGGTGCTAAGTTCAGCGTCTTGGATCTGCATGAGAGAAATGCACAGGATGAGCTAAACATCTGGATTTTTAAGGTCCAACTCAGGAGGCATGACAGAGATTTGAATTGAAACAGCGATGATGATACATTCATGGAAAGCTTACACTTCTACACATGATGCTTAGATGGAGAACTGGAGTGTTAGTGTGTTTCACTGACTCGGAGTTGTTTCTCTTTTGTCCTGGTGCCAGAAGATACATGTGTTGATAAGGAACAAATATTTTTTAATACCCAAATTTCCAAGAATAAATTCTCACATGGCAATTTTGGGGCCCATGATTGCTGAGATATAATCCAGCACTAGGTACAGCCCGCATGCCCGCAGCCACCCATCTGTTTACACCGTGCATTATTAGGTTTAAGTCACCACTCTATGGTACTGCTCTGTGGCACATATGGTACATGGGAATACTTGAGTGCCAAGGATTTCATAGTCAGCCTCTAAACACTGGAACCCTTTTTAATCCACATTACCAAAGTCATGTCGTTCTTGCCATGTCCATCTCTACTTATTTGTTTGGGATTAATTTATTCATAGTAAAGTACTGAGCTAGTGTTGAATGTTGAATGTGACGTGACCTGATCAATTTCCACAACCTCAACACATAGAGCATTATGTCATCTCTCCTCTGATCTTTTCAATATAATTTAAACAAAATATGTTATTTTGAGCTTTGGGTATAATTTATATTTTATTGCTTAAAACATCGATAAAACATAAGTCACTCTGAATGGCTTATGTTGTAAAAATGTAGAACTACTACAACTTCACATTTATGATTGCTCACATTAAAACTGAGGCAAATACAATTCTGGAAGAACTGTGAAAATAGTGATTATAAACCCCTTACTGAGCCTCATGCCCAAACATATGTGTAATGAAACTTTAATATTCATTCTCTTTTTCTGAGATGAGATCTCAGAGCAGCAGTTGACTCGTAAGCTGCTAAATTCTGATCTGTGATCATCAGTTCTAAGAGACAATTGAGAATCCTGTTGCTGAGTTTTATTTTATGTTTGTATTTCCAGTCATAAATATGATGAATGCATTTTCTTCAATAGTTGCTGACCTTTGCATTAAAAGGTCTTCTGCACATTGGCTTACTGTGGTTTACTGTGGACAGTAGTGTCAGATCAACACAGCAGACTTTGACAGTTTGTAATGCAGTGCTCAGCTCAAGTTGAGAGAAGATCTGGCTCTTGATGGCGGGATAATCAGCCTCCAATCCCTCTTCTCTTTGATAGAGCCCTGCGGCCCGGGGGGCTCGATCCACTGCGAGAGCACTCATTAAAACCCCAGCAGAGTCCAAACAGGCTCTGGCACATCATGTCCTTCTCAAAGTCCGGCCATAGAAAACAGAGGCAGCCCATTGTGGAAACTAGTGAGGATTAAGACTTCTCAGCTGAGCTTTGTGATGGTAAAAGACCTCTGACTCAAATTAGATGAACACACTACACATGTGAAGACATGATGGCCAGTTTATTAGCTACCTTTATACATGGCTCTGTATAAATTTTGTATTAAATCATGTTTGTTGTAAACATAATGGGTAAAACGTTCTCTATGATTTTGTTGGAAGGAGATGTTGTATCGCACTGAAGAAAATGCAACATTTTGCCTTAACTCAGTAGTCATGAAATAATGGAGATGGTTAGTGGATATATGAAATCCACATGCGAGGGGTTTGCATACACACACTTATAGGTGTTTAGGTTAAAATGGAGATATAAAAATGATCTATAACCATGGCAAGTTTTATGTAAATTTGTTCAGAAACTTTCAATCTCACGTTCATGCAGCAAGTACTGTATGTAGATGGTGGAACCATTTCCGCTGACCACCTTTTTCTCTGCATAATTATTTTGTTGAAACAAAACATGGAGATCACATGTTTGGAAGTGCATTACTACAACTGCTTTTTGCTTAAATTTGCATCAGTAATAAAAACAACATTCAACCCCCAGTGAGTCAGACTGTCCAAAACAGTTCACTTCAGTGTAACACTAAACCTTTTGATTATACAGAGCCAATATAAAAGCCAGCTGATCATGGAATATGTAATGTTTTCAGTGCTGAAAAGTTCATTTGAATTTTAAATAATATTTTGTGCTTTCCTAGGGCAGTTTATGATGTCATTGAAATACAATAAAATTCTTCTCGAACGGGCTTCTTTTATTTCTTCATGTATATCTTCTTTGGACTCTGCTCATGCTTGCAGAAAGCTAATAATAAACCAAACGGCCCACATGGAATATATGTGACTGGGCACATGTCTTATCAATCTAAATGATTTTCTAGCCAACCAATGGATTTTCATCACCCCCAATCATGGAAGTCATCTCTGTTTCCAAGCTCTCCTTCAGTGCAGCAGCTGCAAGCTTAGATCCCACTAGAATATTATGAAACTGACCTAATTTCCCAAGCTTGCTGCAGGCACTGATATGGCTCTTTTATACTTTTCATTTTAGCCTAAATAATTGATTCGAACCTCCTCTGCCTGTAATCTTTCCCATAAAATACCAGCCAGTGATGGACTCATAGCTTGCACCATTATAAATTAAAATGGATAAATATGTAATAGCTGTTGTCTCAATCCAATCGCAGTCATGAGACATGTGGCTGAGTTTGATTTGAAAATGTAATTGCAAAAACATTCTTTTTATAAACCCTTTTTCAGTTGTACTCAAGCAGCAACATAACTCCTCTTATGGTCAAATGCACACTCCCAAATAAGTCTCCATTTCTATTTTGGAAGGCTTTTCGAATAGTGCAAGGCTCCAAATTGAAAATGTAGCCTGGTTTGTAAGGATTACTTGAATAAAACATACACACAGCTCAAAACATGTGCACATGCGCCAAGAGGACATGTGTGTATCACTGGACATAATGCAACTGTGCAATTGGAAATGTGCCAGCCCAAACCAGGCTTCCTAGACATTATCCCGCCAAATAAAACCCCCAATACAAACATCTTCCAGTGCTGATATACACAGTGCCTCGGGACTTTTCCACATTCTGTTTGACACCTCCACTCAAGTGCTCCCCAGCAGCCTAGGGTCTGATAAAACATTCAGAGCAGGATCCTGGCGCCGAGTGCTGCTGCTGCTGCTGCGTATGCTCCTGTGATAAGGGCCTCCTTCTCTAATTAAAGCCAAGTAAAGCCCATGCTGGAGCCGCCTGCAGTGAGAAACCTGCAGAAACTGCTGGGGATGGCTGTTTGAGGAAGCTTCTGAAATATTAAGACGCCACTGACAAATGGAGGCTCAGGTGAGCATTCTGCTGTCAGCCTCTCAGCTTCACTTCCATCACGGCTCAGTGAGACGGCTTACGGGTGGAGAGAGAGGCTGGAGGGTACACAACTGTCTCTGACCAGTGTGTCGTTTAAAGAGCCAGTGCTGCTATTTGGCCGTAAGCTGCCACATGCTCAAGATAAGTTTAAATTGGCCCAAAAAAAAAAAAACATCTGGAGGTAGCACAATAAAACAAGCATTAGGTAATGCAGGCCACTCAAGAGGAACAAAACCCTGTCAAAAAAAGACATACCACCTGGATTTAACTATAAAAATCAGCAAGAGCCTTCCATTGCATAATTGCTGCGGTGCTTATAATATACAATAGAATTTGTCTGTGGATTTTTTTTTTTCTGTTCATTTTTTCTGGCACATATACATTCCAAACTGACAACTCCAGGGTCTCAAATAGTGACAGTGGTTCAGGGAACATGGTACAGTACATCATTTTCACACATGGATTACCCTCCACAGAGTCCAGAACTAAACCCCGTGGAGAATATTTGGGATGTGGCAGAGAATACTTTATGCAGCACTCCATCACTCCTCCAAGACAAGATCTTGGCCAAAAGTGAATAAGCTCTGGATGGAAGTAAATGTGATATTGCATGAGTTTGTTGAAATAATGCCAGGTGTGCTCTAATCAAGCCTAGAGGAAATATTAGTGTGTGACATTTTGATATGTATTTTTTATGTTTAGCAGTGAACAGTGTGTCTGTGTGTAAATCTTAAAACATAGCTTTTTTCTCTTTCAATATAAATAAGTATTTTGGTGTGCCATCTCATATTCTCTCTCTCTCACACCCTCTTTTTTATTGACTGAATAAAAATCATGTGACCTTAAGGGGTCACCCTTATGTTCCCACAGCACTATGGTCCCATATTTGTAAGATTTCTTTTCTTTTTTTTCAAAATTAGGCCCTATTATCCCACAGTGCTATGCACACTTTTAAATTTTTTTTGTACGTGTGCTCGTCGGGAAGCAGGATGATGCAAAAAAAATTCTGTGTAATAAGTCTCAAGGGGTTAGGGTAGGGTAAGGGTTAGGGTAGAATTAGGAGATCTGTCCTTCAGACAGGCAGACACACACACTTTTACTTAAAGGGAGTGGGTCTATGTTCCCACACTTCTGAGAACTCCTCACTTTTCTTAGAAACTAAATTGATTGCAAAATGAAATCGTGTTGATAGAATGTTAATTTGAAACTCACTGTGAGCAACGCTGACAATAGTGTCACAGCAATGAACAAGTAGTTGGTGTGCAGCAGCCACCACATGTGTGACACACAACCAGCAGTGTCCCAGGGTTAAGGAGAAGAGTAATGCAAGAACAAGTTCAGGATGTAAACCTAAAATATCTGAGGTAATATGACTGGATATTAAAATGACTGATAACATCCAGTCATATGAACTAATCCCATGCTAACACTACATGACAGTGTACAGGAATTATTCCAAAACGGTAACCAGTAATGTGACTAAACTGCTCATTGGACATATAATCAATTTTTACAGACCAGCCTGTACCTTACACAATTAAACAAGTTAATAAACTATTATTTGTACAGTGACTTTCTTACTCAGCATTACAAAATGCTTTCCAGAAACACAACTCTAGCAAAAGAAACATGCACTAAACAAACTAAAGCCCATAAAAGAAATCTAAAACATTTACAAAATAACAAAAATGACAAGAACATTAAGTGAAAATAGAAGCCTTTTTTATAAAATATATGACCCCACACACTTAAAACTGTGTTTAAAATGTCAATTTTATATATTTACAATAAAATATCTGAATGTGTTTGCTATAGTAAATATCTTAACAGTAGTTTTAATGGCAACAGGGAAAACCTTTTTTGGTTTCAGGAGATTTTAGGGACAAATCCAGTTGCTACTGGGCTAAACATGTGACACATCTATGTCTGGTACGTGGAGAACCAAACATTGTAAGCTGAAAAACTGACTGAAATTGTGATAGAAACAAATGTCTTCCACCCTGGAGCATTTTTTGTGCAGTTCACAACATAACTTTAGCATTTAATGAATGTTCTCGCTCTAATTTAAACATGATTTGTTCTGTCTGAGGGTCACATTGTACAGAATGAGTCTGGTACTGTTAGACTGTTTCAACATTCATCAACTCATAAACATCACAGTTTGTTTGGAGGCACCTTTAACTATTCATAGAGTCTGGGTATTTTAATAAGGAACAATGAAGAGAATGTTTTGTGAACTTTTAATAAGATCATGCATCATGCATTTAACTTTTTGCTACCAAAAACCTATTATACGTTGGCTACGCCAAGCAGAGCAGTGTGACATGGTATAGTAGGTGCCTTCATCACACACTGGGATCCAATGCTTGATTGACAGAAACCACAACAGATAGAATCTTGTGTGTTAGAGTTCACACTGACTAGTTTCTGTAGATTTTTCTATGACGGAAAGACTGGGGGTCACTGAGAAATACATGAACAAAAAACGAGTTTAGCTGTTCAATATCGTTGGTTTGATATTCCACTACTCCCTATCGTCTTCGTCTTCTGCCACTATTTCCAGTGTCCCACCTACTCTTTTTCACTGCCAATTTCTAACATGTGTTTGCAGTGGGGTCAGTATTCAGTAAACACTACCCCATAGCATCCACAGACAACTCAAAAAATTCAAACATGTGTGATTGGCCGTGACTGAGGTTTGGTCGGGTCTGTTCCTCTCACACATTTGCTGATTTGAGTCTTTACCCCTCACACACTAACACATTTCTTTTTTAATAGATTTGCCAATTAGCCATGCCAACTGTCCCCATAGTGTCGACTGGTACAGACTGTGCCCAACAGTGGATCGTGAGTAAAATTGGGCAAAAATTTTTTAGTGTGTCCCCACCTTTGGACATATTTCATTTCAAGAACCATCAAGAGCACAGCTGTGGGATTTCACTACATTTATTGTGCAATTTCAGGTGAATTAATTAATATTATTACTTTGGTTTGAACAAAACTTTTTTTAGGTGCAACTTTTTTGCTGTTTCTTTGTTCAGTGTTCTACATGCTACCTCACTCTGCTACTGTCTAATTTGTAACATTTGACAAACCTGTGCTCATGCTGCTGCTGCATCTTTCATCTGGTCTCAGTCTTGACTCAGTCTCACGTTGCACTGGTTTTTGGTCTCAACCCCTCAAAGTCTTATTTCAGTCTTTACACACTCTGTTCATGTCTTGGTTTCATATTATGTGGCCTAGACTTCAACACTACAAACTACATTTCAATTTCTGATCGAAAAGCCCAAGACAGTATTTACACCATGAACTCACCCTACAGTAAAGTTTTTGAAAGTCAAAACATAGCTATGTACTCGTCAAACAAGCTTTAACTGTCAGGCTTTGATTAAAAAACAAAATAAAAAGTCGATATTCCATTTCACCCTGTGGGCAAAGCATTGTGCTCAGACTCAAAGTGAAATCCATCTGCCACAAAAGGGGAGAAAAACACTTGTTAACTATGATAACTGACCTGAGAGGCTCACAAAGAGAGAATAATTGGGTCTCATATTCCGTAATGAGATTCTTCATTCGATCACTGCTAGACAAATGGACTGTGGACGTATTGACATATAATGAATAACCTTTTATTTGAGGAGAGGGAAAGCAATGGGAGCCATAATGCCAGGACCATTTTCCACAGTTATTCTATTTTCAGAGTAATCATGCCATTAACAATTCATTACCTTTTTATGAAATCAGAACGACAGCGCTGAGAGCAGCTAATATTCACAGTGCATATTTATACACAAAATGTACAAGTCATTCGAGGTATGACTGTACGACCTAATCCGTGGCTCTGATGACTGAAGTCATTAACCGAGCTGCTGATGATGGTGTTAGCCATTAACATCAAATTTAAGGTGTCACGGAGTCAACACATTAGCATAGTGATGTAGGAGAGCGTGCATGAAGGAACGCGATCATTCAGCCGGTTTGATGGGCTACGAGTGGGCGTGGCATCATGGGAGAGATGACGGGAAGAGGATGGGCGGTTAATATGCAATGACATCTGACAGAATAGAAGCAAAACTGCAGGTCTGTGGGTGCAAATTATAATTATAATTTGAATATATGGGTAACTTCAGCATATTAGCACTCTGCTTCTTAATTACACTCAAAGATGCAAACTGTTAAATATTAAATGGGTCACTTTGTCTGTGAAAATGTATTATTATAACAAGAATATGAATTTAAAAAGAAAAGACGCCCTGCTGACTACTTCACGCATATTTATTACTGATATGATTTTCACTCAGTGTTACAGTAAATAGCTGTACAGTTATAATAGTTTGAATTATCACTCAAGGTTTTGAGATGAAGCTGGAAATACTGTAGAAGTGATAAGAGATTTTAGATGCAGAAAAGCAGCCAGTCCTTCTAAGGATTGAGCAACTGTATTGATAGAAAAAGGATTTAGAAGAATAATCATCTTATCAAACCAGATGGTGAATTACTTTCGGCTGACAAAATAATCCCTCTGAAAACTACTAACACTGTGTTCTGTTTGGAAACAAATACTGCTGTGGATGTATGCCATTATTAGGAATTTAGTAATAAGTGATGGCATGGGAAGATGCAGGAAAACAGGCATTAAAGGTCCTTGTCTGGCTGAAAATCCACTGATATCTGTAATACTGCATGCTAAGTCTTCTTTAGATATAACAAATTAGAATGGGTGTTGGTCTGCTCTGGTCTCAACTGACGTCGAGTAAGGTGAATCATGGTTTCCACAACATAAAGCTTTCCAACATCCTGTGATAGGTGCAGCCATTCTGCAATTTAATATGGTGATAGGTCTTGTAGAAATATCATTTTGGTGAATCAGAGGAATGGTCCAATTTAAAGATTCTTTATGTAAGTCTGTGCATGCTCATGCACTTGTTTGTGTTGGAGTCCTAGGAGCTGGACGTCTGTTGACATTATAGCTAGACAGTAGGCTGTATCTATTTCTGCACACTGTTGCAGCAGTAGAGCTGCAGAGGAGGGAAACAAGACGAGAGCATGAATTTCAGACAAAATCTGTCCCGAAACCTCTACACTGAAACCTGTGTGTTACTGTATATGGATGTTTGCAACTTGGATATCTTTACTTTAGAAACAATACCAGCGAATGGCCAGCTCCCAGCACCAAAACGAAAAATTTTAAAACATTAATGCAGGGTTTTTAGCTTCTGTGCTTGCTGACCTGTGATCAAAATTTAGGAATGTTTATTTGCTGTTAAATCATCAGAAAAAATGTTTTATGTATGTACTATATTCACTTCTTTTCTCTGATCTGTGTAACTGCAACCAATATTGACTGATTCACTGGAGTCAATGACAGTGAAAGCAGTTGATCATTGTCAACTCTCACCTCAATGTTTTGTTTTTTCATATTTCTGAGACTAGTGTGGAAATACCTTTGGGTTTTGAAACAGTGTTGCAAATGATTAAAACAGTGATTTTAAAACATTATCGCCTTTCTGTTGAATGTAATTTGCAGGCCCCTGGTGGTTTTGAAATCAAATGTATATAAACTCAAGCTTTGCTCTTCTGTAAGTGCAAATCAAAAATATGTCTGACAAGAAGACAACCAGTTGTAATGGTCATGATTTGATGAACCTGTTACTTGCGGGAGACAATCTATGTTTAATGGATAAAAGATAGAGCATAAATTCAAACATGCTTACGTATGTTGTATTTATCCTTCCTTAACTATAGTACATGTCAAAATTAATTATTTACAAGTTCTGGCCTGTGGATAACATTGTATGTTTAACAACGTTTTCCCTTCAATTAAGCCTTCAGTGTATTTGCAGAAGACCTAAGCTGAAGGAACAGAACAAGCTCTGCAGAGATTTTTTAACACTCTGGAGAGAAAAATATTCGCATGAGAAGACAATTTTTCTCCTAGAAGTGTGGTTCATCTATTTGTTGCAAAATTGGAACCTACTTACTGAAATCTGTGTTGCATTTCCTTCAGGTATTTTCTATATGTGGCAGTGGCCAAGGCTCAATCTCGACAAAAAATCATATATATCGTTTACCCTACACAATTTTAATGTAATACGTATTTTAATTGTGCAAATGATTAAATGTATGTGTTGTTTCTTGTTTGCCTAAACTCTACAGTACATTATAGTAGAAAAACTAGAATGAAGATTCAGTGTCATGATGAATACCTGATTGAAGACATTGTAATATAATCTTCTGGTCCAGAAGAGGAGTAGAAAACAAAAAACTTTGTGGTTGCTCAAGAAGGTGGTCTGGTTGTCTGCATGGTTGCACTCTGGCACCACATGATCAAATGCTAGCCAGCTCTGGGCCATGTGCAGTTGCCAGATTGGGGAATGCAGGACTTGGATGGATTTGAGTGTCAGTTCCAGCTGGGAGAGTTTTATGCTGGCGTTATCCCATGGGAATGGCTCAACCCCTCTGGACCATCATTTATCACAAGCTTGGCCGTTGGATGTGTGGGATAGGGGCTGCTGATGCTTCATACTATCTGGACTAACTGGGAATTAGCATAAAACAATGAGCAGGCCTATTTTATATGTTTCGTACATTTTACAAATTGAAGGTTGCCTGTGAGCCTCATCAGTACGTTGCATGCATCCTTCCCATTTCAACTTCTGTAAGCAGGAAGGAAAATAAAAAATATGCAAAGAGCTTTGTGAAAACTTCAATAACACAAAACTGTTTCTTTGTTTATAATTTTTTTTGCACCAGATTTTTAAACCAGAGTGTCCTCCATGTGTCAAGTGGGGAAATGTGCCCAGGCGAGGACACTCATAAATACACTGAATACATTTCTAAGAACACCACAGAGGGATTGGAGAAAAGAAATCCCAGTTGTGGAACAGCAGGATATTTCTGTGAACTTTTATTTACCTCATGTTGAACTTTATCTCACTTATTTACTTTTATAGAATAAATCATATTTCTAATACAAGTGGAAAGCTGGAATTACACTTGTGCCAGTTAAGTACAGCATTTAAAGAATTTCTCATTTCGGCACGGTGATATTAATGTACCTATAAAAAAATTCAACACTTTATCTTTTTTATACACATACAGGCACAAACACACAATATCCTCTCACGTTTTTCAGCTTCCATTTATCTGTTTTTCCACACTTTTTTCCTTTTGCTCCTGCAGTCACTTTTCATCTCACTGTACTTCTCTTGATTCACTGACCTGTGATTCACTCCTGTGTATCGACAGTAACTGAATCTATGGGGTCTTTGAAACTCTTTTCGCTTTGACCAGAATTACACTTTTTAAGAAGCCTATAAAAAATGTTCTAGTCTGGCAGGAATTTTGCAGATTGATACCATATGTGTTGAACACACGTCAAAGATTTTCCTCACTCTTTTGGCCCAAATGAATCTAATTACTGAATTTGAAAGTTCCTGTGTTGTAATCAAGCTTTATAGAATATTAGGCAGTAAGTTATACATGTAATGATGTTACATACTGTAATTCAATTACAAAGCAAAGGTAACCATCTATGTGCTGTTAATGGTACGTAGTACTCAAATACATTTACTCCATTTCATTTTTTGTGAGAAAAATGTACATCTGAAAATAGATATTTTAAAGAATACCTTTACTCAGTGACGGGCGGTAAACTCTTGCATCCATTGGTATAAAAGGATTTTTTACACAGCAATGTAAAAAAGGAGAGTGCACAGAAGAAGAAGATATTGTGTTGTTTAAAGACATCCATATATGACTAAAACAATGTTGTAAAACCTGGTGTTTTGAACGTCTACCTCCCTTCTCTCAAAGTCAAAGAATTTTTAAACATTTTTTTTGTTAAATTATTTAAATAAGGACTGTTGATTGCATATAAAAGAAAAAATCTCTGTGACATCACCTACAGTATAAGTTACTTGGATGCTGAAACAAGGATCCTCCGGTTGTTGCTTACTCACTCTGATCCCAAAATGCACTGAGATGTAAGGTGCGAAGGAACTGACATCCATTCTGTGAAATAAAATACATAGGTAAATACCTTAAACATGAATTTTGAAGCTTTAGCATGTTTTAAAGAGGCATTTAGCCTGAAGACTTCAGCCTGTTTTATGAAGCACTCTTGTCTTATGATTGGTGCTGTAACGGAATTAAATTTGTTGCTTTCAGAGAGTTAAAATGGCAGGTTAATGTCATCATACTGAACTTAAAAACTCATCTTTAGTCTCCTCTTGGAAATTATTCAACCTCAGGCCACACTAAGTTTTTGTAGAAGATGTAACTATGTGAAAGCAAACTACAACTATGTGGCTTAGTTATGCTGACACAGAGGTCGTGACAGTGGCTTTTTATTTGGGGAACCAGGATGATGCCAAATTCTAGGTAGCCTACAGAAATCATCCCTGCAGTTTCCTTTAAATTGGCATCTGTGCTGCTGCTTCCTTCAGAGTACATTTTACTGTAGCTTCCAGCTAGCTCCCCTTAGATCAGAGTTCTCTTTTCTGTTTGGAGAGCGAGTTTTACGAAGATCTGAAATAAAATGTGTGACTTTTGAACTTAAACACGCCAAATGCTTTTAAATTTATACATGAGCATACCGCTGTTATGTACAAGTGGTATGCTCCTTGGAAGTCATTGATATTTGTTCACATATTGCCATCCAAAAGCAGTAAAGTCTCAATTTTACCTGAGAAATGTAAACCTTTGCACATCAACCACATACAACAGCAATGAGTAGGTATTCTTTGTAAATTATTAACATAGGACATGAAAGATTAAATGTGAAGCAAAAATAAATCTGCGCCTGACATTTGGAATGAAATATAGGAAATTTATCAATTACGGAGCAATAATTGCCTGGCAAGAGTGATTCCTCCTCCATATTGATTCAGTTTGACAGGTTTCCTCCTATTGACAAATCCAGACATGCAGGGCAGTGTTTCAGACACCTCCAGGGTCTCATCCATCTACCACCGAGTCTCTGAGCAAACCTCACGCCCCTGCTCATTTAAATAGGACACAAATCATCAGCCAAGACAAATTTCCGACATAGCAAAGCATCAGAAGCATCAGGCTTCGTGAAACAGCAATGAACCAGAACAAGAAAAACATCACACAGATGATGTATTGAAAAAAAGAAGCTTGCTTGAATGAGTGACTTAATGTAAAATATACACAACCGAGGCTTTTCTGCAGAACACTCCACTCCAGTTGAATAGAGATGCAAATATCAAAAAGTTACACTTCGTTTTGAAATGTTCAGGTGCTAAACTAGCTTTGGATAAATGACCTTTTCAGCATAATGCCATGATTATGAGTGTTTCATTTTTCTCTCTGACAGCACAACAATAAAGTGGGTCACTGTTAAAAATAATTTTCACGATAATTCAAAAGTAAATGATACAACATGATAAGACAGAGAATGAATCTATGAGGGTGACGCTTTTGTTAGATCTGTGTAGATGAATCAGCAAAACATAACTTAGTTAAATCTCTCCTTTCAGGAATTATAAAAACGCTTAGCTTTAAATAATAAGTTGTTTCTTTTCAGGTCACATAAAACCTCAATACAACCAGCTCCAATATACTGGTGTGTCTGAGGGAGTGTCATAAATGCTGCTGTGTACACACCTCGCAGGTGTTTGGAGTTCTGGACGACGCACAGCGAAGGGATGTAAGACAATATGTCCTGAGACATTACACTCATAACAATAGACAGTAATGAGGTCATAGCAACTCTGACTTTGGAACCAAAATGTTGGCAAACAAAATGTTTTCATATGTCGCTTGTGTCAAACTGACTGTTGGAACCAAACTGTGCAGCATTCTGCCATAAAAACATGTTAAAACAATGAAAACATACCAGTATAGAAACACACAGCTGTACACTGATGACACAGGTGACTCGAAATATAACCAGCTCATTCAGGCTGCAAAATTCCAATAAAAATGTACAGTATTGTGTAATCAATTTCTGCAATAAGATTCCCTTAAATTTTGGACAGTTAACCTTTAATTGCAATTACATTCATGTAAAATCAAGCAGTGACTGGCATTATGTTTGCTAATTTGCCTTTTGGTTAAAAAATCTTGAAAATATGGGGACTGAAATTCGAGTTTACTGATTTTATAACTAGATTCACTGCAATAAAAATTATGGTTCACAGACTTGGCAACTAGGGTTAAATGTCTAAGGTGTAAAATGACACCAACTTTAAACAACTACCGCTTGCAGAGTGGCAGAATGCACTCACCCAGTCAGACCACAGCTATCCGCTCTTTTCAAACACTTTACTGTTCTTTTATTTTGATGGCCAGTGCCATAAAAATGAATGAGTGACAGAAATGATCCACAGTTAGTCTCTAAAGCCAGCTGCAGCTGTTGTCTTAAGGGTCAATATTTCAGTCTAAATAAGGCTCACAATTGTTTTTAATGCAGCACACAGCATCCAAGTCTTACCCTGAGGGCAAATCACCAAACCACTGCTCATGCTTTAAACAGTAAATAGCCTGCTACAACCGGATGCAGCGAACTATGGATGTCTCAGATATTGCACCACTTTCATTTGACTCTATGAAAGCACAGGCAAGTCATCGCTCCACTCATTATTCCGTTTTGATGATCTGTTACAGAAAAGAGGGGGCTGCTGGAGGTACATTAGCTGATGTATGCTCTGTCCGAAGCCCTTGAAATCTTCCAGTGACATGTTCATTGGTTTGACTACCAAGCCGGACCTCATGTCCATTTTCCTGGGCATGTTGTCATTGTAAAAAAGCAGCTGTATAAACACACAGGGACCTTGTATTAAATTTTATGTACAACTATAATATATCATATTAATTTGCTATACTCTCTATTTAATA
>JAQQAE010003327.1:0-20431 GCA_029823295.1 Pseudamia nigra | reverse complement strand
CTTCCCGGATGGGTGGCGAAACGTCTTCAACCAAATTTCCAGTCCAGTCGATGGAAGAAAAACCACACGCCTTGGGTCTAGCTGTGATGGTTGTTACACAGGGGTTGGAAAAACACAAAGCCGCATAACGCTCAAAGAATAAAGTAACTTTGTCTATTGGTAATAAAGTCTAAAATAAAACCACACTTAAGGGGAAACCCTGCCAAGTGCCAGTGACCCTGAACGCATGTAGTTCATTAAATCGAACGTTAAATGTGCAGGCACACAGCCTTGTGCTCAATGGTTGCTACTGTCTTTATGCCAGCAATGCAGCATTTGTGGATGTGGAAGGACTTTCTTCCTGGAGCCATGATTACTTTCAAGGAAGCAAAGGTTTTCAGGGACACATGCTGTTTATTTAAGGTAAAAAATGTGCATTACGGCAGGTATATCAGCCCATGGTCATTTACGCTTTGTTGCATCGAGACACCTTCATGCTAGGCAGCTTCAGGATTTATTTAGACACTAAGGTCCACTGTGTAGACTGATGGTTTCCTGAAGACAGGGGTTTGATAAGGAAGCAATTAGCATATTGTGTCAGATTTTGTTTGAAATTTGTTTTTAAATGTCTTACAATTAACAAGATGTGGCCTTTTTCATCAGTCAGCTTCCGTGATGAGGGGATTTGTTGTGCTTTGGCATGATGTGACCTCTAAATCAGCAGCTGCGGAGATGGATGGAATGATCTTTTGGAGCAAGGAATTAATATTCTTATTCATATTGTCTCGTTTCCTTTCTCCCTTCAAGAGCCAATGTGACTTTCATTCTCCTGACATTCTGAAAAATGCAGTTAAATGTTAATGGAGACTATTTTTACATGGGTCACGACCACGTCTGGAACACAGGTACGTACTGGACACACAGTAACTTGGACATCTGCCCATATAGACACACACACACAGATCTGTCCAGATACACACCGTGTAAGCTACCTTAAATAAAAAATGCATGACCACATCCCTACATTGGTCCAATAATTCACACATGGCAACAGTACCCTTTCCAAACTTCTCTCAGCCAAACTTTACTTTTCTTATTTTATTCCTATCATCTTTTTATTATTTAAACGTTAGTAGTGGCACTGACTCCTCATTTGATATCTTTTATAATGTTGAGGGGGACACTGAAAAAGCCCAGACATTTGACGAGCCCTCAGCATGTGTCGCACAGTGGCGCTTTCTTCATCCACTGTCTTCATTTATTATGCCCAGCAGTGTCATTCCAAGTCATTGCTTTCTGCAAGCTGAAGGCTGAAGAAATTCTTCTCATGTAGAGAGTGCCACCCGCTAAAGGTGACATGCTGTTTAATTCAAATACATTTTACAATCACTAGTCTTGGAAATGTTGAATATTGAGTGCTCCTCTATAACAGACTGGTTTAAACAATGGGAAGGGGAAATGATGAACTATAATGGGCAATAACATGAGAATAATTCAAAGCAGCTGAACAGGATCCAGGGAAAGATCATTTAAAATGAAGAGGTAGAAAGTAAAAATTTATGATAATAACAAAAGTACAAGTGGAAAAAGCAATTTGCAAGAATTTGTAAGACACACACTGAGTCATCCTAAACGTCAACCAGGACCAGCTGCGGTTGCAGTGATTCACTTGTAATTATTTGCTCCACAATCACAGCTGTATATTGCAACCATTATACTGTAAAGTACAATGACTTCTGTTATTTATAGGAAATGCAGCTGTAGAAGGAGCAGCAGTAGAGCAAAGGAAAAAAAAAAAAAAAAAGTTGACTCCCAAAACTTCAAAATATGGCGTAAAACATTTCACTGGAAGCTCACTTATTCTGACAGACTTTATTGCTACTGTCAATGAGCGTGGGCAGGCAACAATGTGTCATCTTCATACCAACAGTCATTTCAATAGTCTCTTTTGTGTGTGACTGTTCACCACATGGGCTGATACTGCTGACAGTAGTATCACATTAATTGAAGCGTTCATCACTGGAAACTCTGTGTGACAATACCAGATCCACTCAGGATGACTTACACAATTTGAATCAAACATTAGTAGCAGTTGGGTTCCCTGTATCATTCAGACGGAATGATACATTAGCATTGTATTTTTACCTGCACGCTGGTATACAAAGATGAAAAGTGCTGTGGATATGAAAAACATGTCACTCTGTATCCTGGATTTCTTCTTCCATACACTTAGAAAGGCAGTGACACTGTACAAAAAAAGAAGCTAAAGGAAAATAAAAAGCTAACACTGTTAAGGAACCTGCCAGCACCATGCACCCTAGGTGATGGGCAATTAAAATTTAGCACAGTTGACAGCTGTAGGTGACATCCTGTGTTCTATTAAAAACCATCTAGCAATTCAAACAAACAATTATCTCCTATTATTCTTTTAAGAAACTTGCAAGAGCAAAGCACCTTGGGTAACATGCTATTATAGTCAAACAAAATCATGCTGTAACGGTTCGACTTGCCACAGCGCAACAGTTTCACAGCAATAGCCATGGAATTATAGCCTATACCAAGGTCTGCATCCGTTCAGTTACATTTACCCAAGATTGTTTACGATGCTGCAAAGTCAAAATCAATAGGGCCTGCCAAGACGGGAACAGCCTAATGTTCCATTAGAACTCTCTGCTATTCAATTACAGCTCCAGAGTTGGAGAAGTTTCAGCTAGCTCAGGTCCCCAGAGGAGAAGCACAGGAGAAAGTATGAGGCAGAGAAAAGGAGTAATAAATCTAAAGCTGACAAACAGCAAAAATAAAGTTATGGCATCCTCCCACCATAACCCACCCCCCATGTTTTTCAGGCTTCCTTGAAGCTGCAGTACAGTGTTTAGATGAGATGTTCAGCCATTGTTGCTTTGAAGTTTTTCATTGTGCTTCATGTGTTCCTTACCAATTTTCAATCTTGTCCATCCCCATTGTACATTTAACTTCACTTCACTGGGCTCCACCTCCACAAAGATTCTGTCTTTTATACCTGACTATGTTTCTTTTGAATGCATAGATCTACCCTACATTCACCAGGTGACAAGGGTGTTTTTTCTCCCCAGGAAGTGAAACCCCTATCTAGGCAGTCTATTGCACATAACTAGGCTTGTCTCCAGGGAGCCAGCAGCACTACAGGGGTAAGAAAAGAATGAAAGTAAGACTGAAAATATTAGAAAGAAATGTCAGAGATGGGGGATTGGGGTAGAAAAGGACCTATAAAATGGCAAAGGAACCATATTTTAAAAAAAGTTGACCAATGACGAAAGGGGGGAATAGGGAAATAATGGAATAGATGACTTTTTTTTGTGTCTCCTGTGGTGGTGATAGGTCGTCATGGGGTCCCTATGGGAACAATTATAGGGTCTAGTGGCAACACACAGTGGTTGTGTGCATGTGAATGTGTTCTGTCATACGTGTGTGCAGGAAAAACATGCCATAGTGGGAATAAAGGAATAACAGTGAGATACAGAGAACATTGCATCAGTGGTGCCTTTTAAAACATACCAACATACCATGACATATCCTACAAAAACTGTCGCTCTGAAGATAATCCCACTGCCTTTGGCTTGTAAAGAAGTCATCTTCCAAGTATATGCATAGCGCATATACTATGCAAATCCCTAATGTTTGCAATTCCTACTGTAAGACACAAAGAAAAAAAATCAGAAAAAAGGCCAACAAACTGTGCCGACCTCTGGAAAGTCATATCACACCTGCCCAGTGGGAAGGAAAGCTTAATCAGCAACATGTTTGTGCACAGTGTACTCGAAAACATGTTCACTAGCATACACAAGCAACATTTCTCCTCTGTAATTCATAATATTGAAACAGTTTTCAGGAGGCTGGATTGCTGCAGAGCATACAGTCATTTCTGCCTGCCTGTTGCTGACCACCTGCTGCATGAAGTTAATTTCCTGTTTGTTTGTTTTTACCACAATTAAAACTGCCAGTCTACTGATAAACCTGACTTTTCAGACTTTAAGTGCATCCTAAACATCACAATTATCATTCCACGTAGTCTGCATGTATGCAGATACGTGAGCCCGTAGCTGATTTGTCCTTTTTTCAGGATCTTAATGTTGACAAAACCATTTCTCCTGATTGTGAAGTGACACAAGGTAAAAAGACTTCAGACTTTAGGAAGTTAAGTAATCTAGTATTACTGTAAGAGAGAAAAAGTGCAGCAGGACTTTTCTGTTGCAGTTTCTTTAGGGTTAAGCAAAAAATATGTTGGGTTTGGTTAAAGAAAAGATCACAGTTTGGGTTAAAATAAATGAATAAAAGACCCCAAAATACATGTGTTCCTTGTTTTACGGATACAGGAGCTGGGCTACAACCAAAGTTAACACAGTAGAGAACTAAAGACATGACACCTGCTGGTTACATGTCAGATTTATCTCCTCTCAAACATCTTGGTGAATTTTCTCAGTAACTGGCTATTCCAATTGCCGGTCATCAAAGAAGTCATTAATATAGTCATTTCTCAAAGATGACAACGTCAATAGAAAGCAACCTGATGAAATCTATTTTAAAACACCTTTGGGAAGAATGTGCAACCTATGTTCACCCCAGTCCCACTGACAAAAATATCAAGGGGAGAGGATTTATGACCTGTACTCCAGTCAGCCACCAGGGGATGAAAGAAAAATGTTGGCTTCAGTTTAGAGAGCTGTTGTGTCATCCATCTTTACGTACACTTTGTGGCCAGGACAGAGCCAGCACAATGTGTCTGGTATCCGCTAAGCCACATCTTATGATGTTGTTTCCAGTGCTGGCAGACATTTTGGCCACTTACCCACTTTATCCTGTGGCCACACAGCGCTCGCTTCAAAGTTGCTCCGGTGTCTTTTTTGAGCTTCCCTTGTGCCACCAAATACCTGTCCAGTACTTTGCTCTGTGTTTGTCTAGTTCCAGCTGGTGAGTGGAACCTTTTCTCTTCTAAAATGGGTGTTTACTTGATTAATTATTGTGCTACCTAATATGTGTGCCATTTTAAACGAGCGAGTAGCTCCAGGCTGTACAATTGTCCTTTATTATTAGTTTTGGCAGTGACTGAGCTATTTAAATATTGGTGTTCTTGAAGCATTTACACAAATACACAGAGATAGATACTGGAACTGGATGTGCTATATACTTAAATCAGCCATGTGGGCCAAATTTACCCAGGCACTGCCACAATTCCACCGTCATTGGATCCAGTCATTTTCTTCACAAAATAATGTCTTAGTCATAATATGAACTAGTTGTAATCGCCTTTGTTTTGGTGTCTGGTGTTATAATTAAACTACTTTTACTATCAAATCAATCTAAAAGGACAGTGACAACGGTATACAGTGGTCCCTCGATATATCGCGGTTCAACTTTCCTGTATTTTTGTTATAGGGTATGAATGCGCATTGTGTTCTGTGTCCTGATTGGCTAAAGGAGAACTTGCACATTGTGTTCTGCATCCCGATTGGCTAAGGCCATTGTCAATCAATCTCCGTGCTGTGTTTCCAGTACTGTACAGTACAGAATGCATTCATCTCACCAAACTTACACAAACATTCGATCGCTATGTGTGACTCTGAAGTGTTGTATGTTTGCAAGTTTTCTCTCTGAGAAAAACCCACAATGTCGACGAAGGCCTTCATTGGAAAAAGACGCTACAGCAGAGTGGTGTCAGGACGAGGAGGCGCGGTCAGAGGAACTGTGACACGTGAGTCACTATTAATAATTTCTTATGTGTCCAGCTTTGTAGGTTGATCGTTAAAATTAAATTTGTTATTTCTAAAAGCCATCATATTTTTCTTTATAGGAAAACATTTATATTTTTTTACTTCTCAAACAAATGAAAACAGGCCTGAAAACAGGTTTTGATCTTTAGTTCTATACTGTACTTGTTTTTTATTTAAAATCTATGAAAGTTTGAATTTTGAGAGTGTTTAAACAAGAGAGAAATGTGAGAAAATGTTAAGGCCTGTCTGAGAATAGTGTATAAAGCGTGTGGTGAGGGGTTTTACAGCCTTAAAACAAATACGGTGCCCTGGCTAACGAATTTAATCCGTTCCAGCGTTACGTTCATTGGGCGATTCATGCATTAGCCGGAGCAAGTTTTTCCACAGGAATCTACTTCGCGGATTTTGCCTATTGTGGGTTATTTTTAGAATGTAACCCCCGTGATAAATGAGGGACCACTGTATCTGCATATTTGTTTGGCTGATGAATTTCATGTCTCTTGTCTGTTATATATTTTTATTAGTGACTCAACCTACATATCAAAGATCACACTAGACAAAAGAGTTGTTGACTTAGTCCTTTACTGGGCAAGGAACCGTACATGGAAACTTAAGCAGGCTTTAAAAATGGCACCCCCACATTGATATTTTGGAAAGTGTACTTATTTGTTTTCCTGACAATGTTTACATAAGGAGTTTAAAATAAGAGTCACTGTTTTTTTGGACTTTCTGCAGTTGTCATATGTGCCATAAGACATATGTCTGACTGGTGATTTGGAAATAAATGTTTTTTCATCTGTATGTATGTGTGTTTGTTTGCAATAGTTTATCTACATACAGTATTATTTTGACTTGTATTACCCTAGGTGGGGGAGGAACCACATATAGTCTATGAATCTGAAACTTTTTAAGAAAAGTCAAAAAAGAAAAAAAATGTCTCTTACAGTATATCCACCAATAACACTCAAGGGTTGTGTTGGCAATTGAGTACCTTGTAAAGGGTTAACAACCATACATTTCAAACATAAACTGTGTGAAAATCAATGCATGTCAACATTGATGGCTCTTAGAGGTATAAATATCCACTGCTAGGAAAATCCATAAACTGGGGAGATTTAATATTTTAGTAATACAGAATAATGCACTATTGAAAAAGCAGTGGAGAATTCTTGGAATCACCTGGAAACATAAAGTCACCAAAGAAGTAATAGTAGTAGTGTAAAAGGTAAAAGACCAGATTGGAGAATTTGAACCCCTAAAAAACTATCCAAAAGAGGAAACTACAGCATTTTGTTCATGTCACTGGGAGACACACACACTGTTTCTCAACAGGTGTCACCTTGTGACCCACTTTTTCAGTGATCGTCAAGTCACAACCCACTTGCATCAAATTAAAATAAGATACTAAATGTCATCAGAATATATTCTGAACAAAATATGCACCTACTTCCATCATTGCATTAAAATTCAGATCACATAATAATCTGAAAATTATAAAAAATAACGACAAAATGAACAAAACAATTCAATCAAGAACAATTAAATGAACCAAAATTACCTAAATATTAAAAAAATAAACAAAAATAAAAATTCTAAACAGTAAGCAAAATGCATTAAAATTAACAAAAATGCACAAAACAAAGATTTAAAAAATTATTATGAAAATTAACAAGAACAAACAAAATCAAAAAGTCAAAAACAATAGAGTATATTAAAATATGCATCGCAAAATGAAAAATTATTCAATGAAGAAAAATGTTATCAAAAAACTGCCAAATGATTAAAAACAAACAAGCAATTAAGAAAATATTCAAAACAGGGAAAAATAAACAATAATCAACAAAATAATCAAATTTTTTTTATCAAGATCAATAATTAACATTTATGATAAAATGAACATTTAAATAAAGAAATATTACATGACCAAAAATGACCAAAACATTAAAAAAAAATAATAAGGGGAATAAAACAAAACTGAACAAATGACCAATAAATAATCATTCTTTCAGGCTAATTTCATGGAAACAGTGATTAAACCCCTTCACAGCCTGCTCAAAGTCCGCGACCCACTTTTGAGAAGTCCACCACACACCATCATGCATTCGCAAGTAGAAGGGATGAAGGCCAGAGGATGTTCGAAACACACTTGGCTGTTGGATATTGTCATATGGACTGGAGAGTTCATCACCCATAACATGAGGACAGCTGAAAGCAGAGACAAACGCAAAAGGAGGCAAGTGATGACATGCTTCTATGATCATCAGCCGAAGAAAAACTGTTAAGTTCGACCTAGTGGCAGTTCTATTGTTAAAAGTGCTGGTTTAAAAAAAAAAAAAAAAAAAAAAAACATTATCAGGACTTTCAAAAAGACAAACCCAAGCACATTTTCCAGCAGTGCCTGTTCTGCCAAAATGACTTGGAATGTTAACTCTACATAACCAGCTATTTGCCTTCAAGCCAGATAAACTAAACACGATCATAATTAAACCATTTGAACCTTCCAGCAGATTTGAAATTAAGGCTTTTACATAAATTTCTGGAGCACGAAATGTGTTCAAAAATATCAAAACATACAATGACATTTGTTTCCTCTTGACTTTTGTGACCTCTTTATTTCCTTCTAACATCACTCCCTATCCCTTTTTTTCCGTTCACATCTGCAGTCCTCGTTTTCTGTCTTGCACCCGGTATTTTTTCTCCTCGTCCCACCCACTCAGTCTAATTTCTCTGTGTGTTGTTGTTGTCGTCGTTAGTGTGGTTTATATGCTGTGTTCTGTATTTAGCTCTCTCAGGGAGTCACAATGTTCCATTTACCGCTCCCACAATGCACTGCTGGGGATGGCCCGATTAGGTAAAATCTATGAATGTGTGTGTTTTGAATAAGACATAATACTGCTGTGTGGGAGGCATGACATATTTATCGTGTCCTCCATTCTCCTTCATCTATTTATATAACAATATTTGGAAAAAATTACATTTATGACAGCTTTAGCATTTTTGTTCTTTTTTTTTTTCTAGGAAAAACAGCGCTCCTATAATTTTACTACATGGCGACCACACATGGGAACAGCCTCTTTCTACAGTTGGACGATAACCTTGTCAGCAAAATCCCTGTTCAAATTTCCAGAGATCATACATTTGACATGAGACCCTACAGGTGGTGTGCAGGGTAACTGAGTCCTCTGACTTGGACTTGGTCAAAGAACCTGAACAACAACATATTGCAAGTGTCCATCACTTTGAGCTAAATTTGTAGTACATTATACATCACACTGTGGGACCCACACTGGTTTGGTCTCAGTCTTGGTCGTGGATCCTTAAAGTCATGATCTTGTCTTGGATAAGCTGGCCTTGACTACAACACCAGCACCTGCACTAATCTTGGCCTCTGAGATCATTTCAATGGATGAGTTATATAAAAAGTGCACTGGTACAGCGTTCACATAGGTGAAAATAAACCATAGTGACTAAAAATCATAGCTTGCAACAGGCTGTAAAGATGTTTATTTACGGTCTGAAGCTGAAAGTTGCACTATCTTTAAATGCATGGGCTCGACATATTTTTGTTTGGCCAGTGCATACATTTTTAATGCATGGGGTGGTCCAACAGATGTTAAGACAATGCCTGGGTTATGGTTTGAGTAGGGTACAGGTATAAAAAGGGTTAAGAAAAAAGAACAGGGAATGGCAAGAACAAGAAACACAAAGAGTATTGAATTGAACTGAATTGAGGATGAGTAGGATGTCTTCAGTGTTCAGCCTAGAGTCCGCCATCAGCAGTTGTGTTGAACGGTCTGATGGCGGTATGGATGAGGATCCCTTCCACGCTGCAAGGTGACCAGGGTTTTGTGTTTCCATCACACCCACGTATTAGTCTCCTGTCTATATGCTTACATGTACTCCATCATATTTGCTATATTTAACATGTTCCATCATATTTACTCAAAACCATTTGGACTTCTGCCTAATCTACCAGTGTCACCTACCCTATATCAGTTTCCAACATCTAATGGTTTAGAGTCTATAGCAGTACCCTGGGTGTCACAACAGATGCCAAAGGCTCATGGCCAAGCAGTCGTATGTGACTGCTTCTGAGTGAGAACACGTTTTTAAAAATGTTGGGTACTGCAGTGGAACAAAACACTGGCTGTCAAATATTAAATCTTTGTTTCTGGGATGTCCACAGCAATCCTTCTGCCTTTTTCTTTCTAAGTTGTCTGTATCAGCATTTACATGCATGATCAAACCAAAAACACTGACATAGCAAAACATTTAGACATAATGCACTCTGAAAGACCCAGATACAAGGAACAATGAAGTGACTGGTGTGGAAATATGTATGTGTATGACAGGTGATTTTGCTCTACACTGCTGAGAACATATGGACTGACAAATGAATACAGTATAAAATGCATGATGAACCAACTGTGTCTACTTCAATCTCTGCAGACCAGGAAAAAAATTGACCTTATTTTCTCTAATAGTTTGAGTTATTTTACACAGTTCTGTTTGCTGTGTTCTGGGTAAATTACAGAACAATATGTATTCTTAGGAAACAAAATATGTAATGTATTCTAATTTAATGCAAATGAGGTGCAAAAGAACATGTTTGTAATATGGCCTACAAAATTCCTCAACATACTACAGGCTACCTACTTTATGTGTTTTTGTAGTTAATGCTCTTGTCTTGTCTTAGTCGAATTTCCCTCCCCTCCTGTTTTAATTTTCATCACTCTTGCTCTTTTCCTCTCCTCTTTCACCCTCCATGCCATAGCTGTGCAGAAACACTCTTATCTCTTTCAGTTACCCAGGCCCAAGGGATCCTCTTTAGCTTGTTCAGTGTGTATTTCTGTCTCATTTTCAGCATCTTCTTGGCTAATGACACGGTACTGTTTCAATGGGGTCTTAGTGTCTATGTCCATGTAATTAGGTTTCTGGTGTTGCTATAAGCCTACGTTCACAAGAGGCAGGGACAGTTTGCCAAAAGCTTTTGGAGCCAAGACAGGAAGCTGTTTCATTATTGCTGCTTTATTTTTGGTCAGTTTCTATTTCTTTGGTGTCCTCTGATGCAGAGGAAATTACTTAGCAATTTATAAAGGGAAATCTGGCTTATTATGCACATTTAATTATATCTTATAGCAGTGGCCCTCAAACACAGATTGTACATATTAGTGGACCGAGTAACTGTGACATCACCCATTGGTTTCAGGCCAACTGGATTGCAATTTCCCTGTGAACATTTTAGAGCCAAAACTGACAAGTGGCCATATTGCTACTGAAAAGGGTAGAACTGCACGAGGCTAAAAGACCGGGGGAGTCAAGTACCTTTACTCGTTTACATGTACTTGAGTAGATTGTTACAAAATATGCACTTCTGACTGTAGTTGTTTTGCAGAATACATTTGTGATAAAAAAGTACTTTTACTCAGTTACATTTGGTCACAGCTCAAATGAGTAGAGTGAAAACGCTATTGAATTTAAGACATTAAGAAAATAATCAAGTACATTAATGAAATGAGTAAATGAAGCAACCAAATGAGCAGAAATGAACAAAAACCTGAACAAAGAAATTAACATAGAAAAAATTTAAATAGTCAGGACATTTACCAAAAACTGAACAAAATGGTCAGGAAAATTATTAAATATTAAAAATAACAGCTTCTTATGAATGAAACAATAAACAAAAAAAGAAAATAATCAAGTAAATAAACAAAAATTAACAATTTAATCAAAAAGTGGAACAAAAAAATCAACAAAGTGAGCAAAAAATTATCAAAATAGTCAATTAAGCGAATGAAAATGAGAATAAATAAACAACAAAAATTGAACTAAAACAAAGGAAGCAACAAAATGGATAAAAGTGAACAAAAAATGATCATCAAAATCTTCAACAAACACCACATTCCTGTACATTTCAAACCTGGTAACACCTTAAGACAGAAGCTGGTCCACCCAAAGGGCAAAATATCCAGATACAAGCTGGACAATGTAGTTCATGCAGTCCGATGCAGTGAAGAAAGCTCAGAACTGTGTATTGGGGAAACCAAACAACCGCTTCACGGGTAAATGGCCCAACACAGGAGAGGCACTGCCTCAGTATAAGAGTCCGCAGTCTACCTGCATCTCAAGGACAAGAAACATTCCTTTGAGGACAACAATGTTCGGATCTTGGCCGGGGAGAACAGGTGGTTTGAGCAAGGAGTGAAGGAAGCCATTTGTGTGAATCTGGAACAACCCTCTCTAAGTAGAGGGGAAGGACTAAGACACCAGATGTTACCCATTTACCGCTCGGTTCTGAGAACTCTACCCAGCCAAACTGCATCCAATCTCCTGGGTCACTCACACCCCTTCTTCTGTCACCCTCCACAGAGTGTCAACGACCCCCCCCCACACCCTGCTTTGATCAGGCACAGGGACCCTAATGACTCTGTAACGACCCTGGCCCAGGTGAAACTAAGGGCATACTCACACTGGCAGTTTGTTCCATGCCTGGTGCGTTTCACACCTTTAGCGCAGATCATTTGAGTAATGTGAGTAGAAGTGAGCCGTGCTCTGGACCCGGGCCTCAGCGCGGTTGGAAAAGGTGCTGCACAGTTGGTCACGCATGTGTAGGAGTACGGTGATCGTGCGTGAATATGACGTAAAATTGCAGCGTCCTTCACTACACTCATGTCAAAACAACGGCAGCAGCTGAAAAAATCTGCCTGCAGGCAGTGCAGTTAATTGCAAATTGTCGCTTTGCATTCTGGGGAAACCTAGGTGTGTCACCAGACAGTATCTGAGCGAAATGGCACAGACTTTGCCATAAAATCATTACAATCACTCAGACATTTCCAGTGTTGTGATCCATGATACCGAATCTGTTGAATGCGGCGGCTGCAGCTTCTGATGACGTACACATAATGTACAAACAACGTGATGACGTCTGTTCAAGACCAATTGAACCTCAGCCCGCATTAATGTGAGCAGAGACGCGCTGGAAAGGTGTGAAGTGGGCCTCGGCTCGGCTCGAGCCAAAATGGCCCAAGTGTGAGTACGCCTAACACCTTTTAAGATGAAAGGGTGGAGTCCTGAGCCACACTGTATAAATTCTGGATGCCTGCATGAGACCAGTTAGAACTGAAGAAGCTTCCTGGATAGGTAGCAAAACATCTTCAAACCAAATTTCCAGTCCAGTCGACCGAAGGAAAACCCCACGCCTTGAGCCGCTTTGTGTGTTTGTCAGTTATTGTAACTGTGTCTGATGGGTGTTTTATGTTGGACCCCCTTGAAATCAAGATTGTTGTTCATCCCAGGTGAATATCCTTGAATACATTTGAAGTCAGACAATATGTCAGACAATATTTTCACGGACCGGCCTTTATGGTGTAGTGGATAAATACAACAAAGTAAAATGATACGACGGCATAGAAACTGGCATTTTCTAAATATAATAATTAATGTGAATCCACTGTGTATGCAGTTTTACAGTATTAGCAGCGTTCTCGTCACATCACACAAGCGTCATAACATGAGTAATGGCCTCCAAGCCCCACACTCTCTGTTCATAATGGTAAAGGTTAAACATGCCTTCAACATAAGATCCACCACAAGAACAAATATAAAGTGCATGACAAATACAACTCACCATGACGTTAAATCAGTGGGAGCCTTGAGCCTGTTTCTCTGCAATGAGACGGTCCCATCAAAGGGTAACGGGAGACAATGACACCCGAAGTGTGTTGCTTATGTCCAGTCTGCGCCATCATTTTGTTTTGGTTGCTGTCACTGCAGAAAATCTCGCTTCACACTTCAAGGTTTGTCTTTTAATGCAGAATGCTTGGTCTCCAAGTGTGTTTCCTTGTTTGTTGTCAGAACTGAGCATTTAAGAACATTGGGTTATGAACTATCTGATATAATCTTTATGAGTCAGTAATATTAGAGTGTTATAAAATGATTTCAGCCTGAGTCACACCCAAAGTCAACTGTTCACACATAAGAGACACAGATGCACGGATGAGTTGATAAAGTATTGTATAAAGCTCACATCTAGACACCTACTTTCTTACTTGCTTATATTTTAGGTTGCTCAGCCAGCGTGGTCCCACACCTAATCCACGGGCAAGTCTAATGCTCTTCAAGTGCTGCTTGTGGGTCCTTCACACACACGGGACATTGATGTTCAGGTGACAAAGGCCTCTGAAGAGTGTTTTCATTGATGAAGTGGTGCTACAAAAATGTTCTCAGGGTCTGAATGTAGTCAAATCACTGTCATAAAAATTAGATTGCATACAACATGAATCAGAATTATAATATAGTAAATTTATTGTTGCAACCTGGCAGATATTGAGCTCAGTATGTTAAAACACCTTTGATCCTGCAACACCATTCTTTTTTTCCTGCTTCGTTAGTCACTCCTCAATTACTCTGCTTCGTTCTTGTTTTACTTCAATTTATTTATTTGCTTCTTAAAGTTGCTGTCTTTCTTTTGAACAACAGTGGACCATTTTGTCCTCAGTCAGGTGGGTGAATATTTCTTTTAGCCTCCCAACCATTACCCCACCTTCACAATAAAAATATGAGCGTGCCTACTGTTAAGTATACGAGTGCAACATGCTGTTGGCAAAGTTACTGTGACATTTGTTTCGTACAGCCAATGATCTACATTACTAATATGCACCTGCTCCCACATGGGCAAAAACATGTGCTTATAAAGCAGAAATAAAATAAAATAAAAAGAAGAAAATATCAGTTGTTACAGAGGCACATTGCACAACACTGCAATTCTCACTTATTATTCCTGTGTAATTAAATAGAGGCACTTGCAAATAATTAACAAATTGAGTTAAAAAAAAACCCACTGCTCATTCATTTTTTTTAACTTGGCACCTTTAAGCCCCTGAAGAAGCTTTAAAATACATTTATAGGAGGTTGTGACATTTTGAACAGTCAGTCAGTTTCTCTTGTTCAAATATTAACCAAGGTTTAAGTCAGGAGGTGGTCCGATGCATTTAGAAAAGGGAAGAAAAGGGTCATGTTCAGTCGTGATGATTTGAGGGCTTTTGCAGTTTTACCTCTTGGGAAGTCTTGTATAATAAGAGGAGCTTCCTCCATGAGAAAACCACTGATATCAGTGTTAAAATGAACAATTTCATTTTTTCAAAATGAACTTCATTTTTCTGACATTATCAATGACAATATATTACAAAACACATTTCAAATACAATGGAACCCCGGGAAACGAACTCTTCTACCAATGAAAATTCAGGAAACGAAAAAAAAAATCGTTAGGTTTGATGACCGTATGTTAGGTTAAAGGAGAAGCAGGGATCCAACAGTCAATTGAGCTAAATTAGTCCTCATACTTTTCAGGTTGTAGCATAATTGGGGGCTCACTATGGACTGAAAGAATATGAGATTAGCAATTTCTTAAAGCCTGCCTGTGCAGCTCTTCGTGATGTGACATACACAGCGATATGTCATTGCTGATTTCTATCTAATATGGCTTTTCTGTTTTTGTCTGAACTGAACTTTGTTGCGACATGTTTTCACTTGTGTTTTATGAGCCAGTTAATACTTGGAGAACAGTTGAATATGCATTGAATGCACCAGTTGTGACACATTTGACAAAGTTACGGTCATTGTGTCCCTGAGTAAGTTCTGAATTGTATGCTTTGTTATTTTATTTTACTCTTTTTGTTTCTTATGTAGAACTTGCCTCACAGTCTCAGGAGGAAAATAACAACGGGTGAAAACTGCAAACCAGTCAGAAGTGAAGTATCTCTACTGCAGAAGTTTGTGATACAGTCGCTGTTGGAGTTGCATATAGAATTATGCTCCAGCAGAAATATTGTATGTCATACACACTACCGTTAGGGGATTTTAACTTAGTGTTTACTGCTCTCTATGCTCACTAAAGAAGAAATATCAAGTGCAACCATTATTTTCAACATCTCAGTCACTGAGCCACTTATCTGCACTCATCACCATCTTTACATAAGCATATTTACTTTTATCTGTTTTTTCTCTCTTTTTTCCCCAATTATGTTTTAGTTTCACAAACTCTAAATCATTTTCATATTATTCCACTCACTCATTTGTTATTGCAATCACTCTCCTTCTATCTGTTTTTACATAATTCATCCTCTTTTCGGTGCCCATTTTAGTATCTGTGTGTCCTTTACCACAGTTTCATATGTGTCTAGCAATATGTAAGTTAATATAAATTACTAAAGTAAATTTCTGAACCGTGTTAGCTTTTAAAGATTACATACTGTACAGTGAGAGTTAAATTTATATCTGTACCAGTTATATGTGTTTATTCATATTTTATGTGTCTTGTGATGTCACAAAGTACAGAAACTCGAAATGGTTTGTTGTCCATCTTGTGAATTTCTCACTATTGGCATTGCTGAGTAAGTCCATATTGTTACAGTTTTGATTCTACATCACAGACTTTATGTAAACCTTAAAATTCCAAAAAGTTATATTTTCACAATATGGCCCTTTTACACCAAATGATCCATGGTTCTTGAACCACTGTTATTCAGGTTTCCTGAAAACTTGGTTCTATGTAATGAACCAGGCTGCGTCTACACGGGTGTGAAGTTCAGCGGCTCATACTCATTATTCAGCTTGAGTATTTGACATTTTTTAGTTGTTTTACTTTGTTCATTATTTCTCAGTCTGTTTATGTGAAAACCTTCAGCAATGTCTTAGATTTCTACATGTTTACATTGTCTCCTTTTAACCTTTAGAAGTAACACACCCACTTTGGTTCAAGAAAAGAACCTAGAAGTTTTTGTTTCCAGCTGGGAACCAAATTAAAAAAAAAGTTCCAGGTTCTCAGCCAGTTCTCTTTTGATGCAAATGTTTGGAACCATGTCCCTGTTGCTATAAAAGGGCTATATGGAACATTTCAACCAATTTTACATTATGAAATGTGACTCAACAGCTGCATATGCTATATTCATATACCTTTCATGCATTTATTATCAATTGGCCTATATCTTTCCCTCATCAATTACTCTATTTATCACGTGTTGTGTGACTGGAATCATACTCCCCCTGCACACACACACACACATACACATTGTGTCTGTGACGGCATGACACTCTTAAAATCAATCCCATCCTGTTTAGTATTCATACATATGAACATCCACAGCCACATGCGTGCACACATCCATGCACACACACCCACACACACACACACCCACACACACTGTCAGATGGATTGTCCTATATATGACATCGTGTTCACATTGCCTTGGCTGATGGGATCAATACTGATACTGGGGTGATAAATGGAGATATGGATGAGTGTTGGGTCATACAGTATGTACTGCTATAATGTGTCATACATGATGAATAGCCCGTGAATGTGGGAAGCAACATGTCATATTGGGGTTGGAGTGTTAGACACACAAAGTATCGCTTCTAAAAAGAAAGTTATTTGTAAAGCATTATTTGGAGTTCCAAATTCTTCACCCACACATTAGGATAATTAAGCACGCTTACCCTGCGAGACTGGATCTCTTTGACATATAGAGGTAATAGAAATTCAGAGACTCCCTCCAGTCGTACTCCTTCCTTGGTCACCCGCAGATTTCCCATACCATCCTGAAAAGAGAAGTGACAAAAAAGGCCTCATTATTCATGAGTTTAGATTCAGTTTCCTTCAGGATACGCTGTTATATTGCTCATCCAAATGTGTGTTTCCTATTGGTCACATTAAAAATGATAATCTTTCAGCAAATTTAAGGTGCAGTCCATGATGCTGGCAAACTAGCTAGCATTTTGGTGTGGCCCACTGTTCATAATTCAACAGGCAACCTGCCAGTCTATACAGCTTACAACCTCATAGCTCATGCATGAGGTTTAGTATTCACATGCATGTCACAGCGGTAGCTACTATGGAGCTAGCAACTAGCTTCTCTAACCACAGGGTGACAGAGGAGAGACAGCCTGCATTTCAAATTCCCTCAACATATAGTAAAAGAAAGAACAGACATACTAGCTTGACAACTGTGAGGCTGCAAGCCAAGTTGACTGCCACTGTATGTCACCTGTTAAATCATTTATGTATGTCGGGTCCACCACAAATGATTGGTCACTAGCCAGTTTGCCAACATTTTTGACTCCACCTTTACCCATGTAGCCAAAAATGTTCAATTGCTGGCATCAGTCATCTCTACTGATCAAAATTTAAACAGACTTGAGACAAGTAAAATGATATCAATTGAGCTACATAAATATTTTTTGGGTTCACAGACATATTCATAAAAAGAATTCAAACATCAAATTCGTCACAAGAGAACCGCATTTTGGAATATTGATGTTGTTCCCATTTTAATTTCATCAAAGTCCTGCATATATGGCATTGCTCTTGTTTAATTTACCATGCGATAATTGCTAAATCTCAGTGTAAGTAAGTATTATAGATATTTACATTTTCATGGCCCTTGGATCAGACAGTTTAAGACATGTTCATAGATATTACCATAACCACCGCTGCTTAATAATGTTAACCATTAATATGCAGAGTAACATTGATGTGTGATGGGAAACCATGCATTTACATAGATTTGATTGATCCACAGCCCAATCCTGTTTCACAGAGATTGAGGAGTCTGCTCAAAATATATTTGTACTGTAAGAGATGGATTACTGAAATATCTATTACACCACAATGACACTGTACAATAAACACCAGGTGAAAAAAATAAAAAGGTAGAGCTGGAGAAGAGGAAATTTTGAGTTTCTTCTTCATTTCTTGTACATGTTACAACTGCTTTGACAGCACTGAGCACCAGAACATCCCATGAGTCTAATTTTTTTTTTTCAGTATTAGAGCTTTATATTAACTGTAGTTTTAACCTTGTTAATTTGATAAATGTTTACAGGGTTTGAACTATTTTAACTATAAAAAAAATCAATGGATTAAAACTTGAAAAAAGGAAGAAAAAAGACACCCTTCCTGAGGTACAGTAATCTGCCGGGTTACTGAAGGTAAAGGGAAAAGAAAGTGAGTACACTTTACCTCTTTATAGGAGCCTCTTCAAATAAAGGTCAATGTGCTAAAATCATGAAATCATTCTACTTATGCTAAGTAATGCAAAGCTTTGACAAGAATATAGTGACATCAGCATCACTCTTTATACCTTGTCCTCTGCCTTCTAATTCAGAGACACTATTCATTCACCACTGATTTCAGAACATTAGCATCAAATTTTAAATATTTTGGATTGTAACAGGAGGATGGCATGGTTACTCTTTACCTCTCCCAAATATAGTGCTTTGTTTGTACAATAAGTATCATTATAAGCATTGTTATAACTTTGTCCCTGCACACCCTCCACTGAGTAGCCCTGACAGTTCCACACACCCCACTGTGTGTCAATTTGACCTGAAGGGTAAAAACTTAATAAACTAGTGATAAAAAATATGGCCAGTATTCACATTTTGAAGCTTTTTGGTAAGGTTTTCACACTGAAAGCCAAATAATGACTTTGTCTCCTTTGTTCTGAACTGTCTGAAGGCACCACACAACTGGTTGCACATCACACAGTACCACCACTACCATTACATGTGTTGCCTACTGTGCAGTAGTATACCAAAATAACCATAGGCCAAAAAATGCATAATGAAGAAGAAAAAAACGTGTATTAGTTGCTCTGCAGAACAGATCTCATCTGTTTGGAGAACATGCGCAGCCACGGCCGCGCGCTTGACAGAGCTCACGGCTCGTCTGCTCTAGCGGATGTAAATGTGACGAACACCCTATAGTCAAATTTATTCAAAATACAAGTCGCTCCGATGTATTTGTTGCTCCCCTCGCCAGACTATGCAAAAAAACGTGACTTTTAATCCGGAAAATACGGTAATTTGATGTTATGTAAGTCTTTACTACTACAGTGGTGCTGTATAGCTGAATGGATTGGTTCCTGGACATTATTTGACTATGTTTAGACACGATAACTAGTGCTTGTTCAGTTCTATTGGTGGGTTTTGGGCTGGGGAAGTTTTGTTCTGGACCCCAAAATTGCCAGCAGTTGTACTGATTTCATGAGTTGTAGCTTATTAATACTGAAAAATGAGAACAGAACATTAATTTTTTCTGATGACCAGATTGCAGGAACCTCTAACCCTGTGTACTCCCAGTTTAAATTCCCCATATCATGAAGCTCTCCTGTTTTGTCACATCTCACATTTACTACTCTTCTTATTCACACACATACTACCATCAACTTTACTAATGACCAGAACCCATGGTATTTTCATTCATTTGATTTAAATTGGTCCTTCTACTGTCATAAAACATTGACTGCCTTTGCCTACAACCGGTGCTCCTCTCCATTTTGTGAGCACCAGGTCATGACAAACTGAGGGCTCACCCGGGATATCCCATCTGTACCTGTAGGTACAAACACTTAAGTGCAAGCCAGACATCACATTACTTATCACAATCCCTCGAATCACTGTGGAAAGTTTTTGGTTGCATTTAATTGAACCTTCTATATTCATCTTAACAGTAATTCCAATAAAATGGACACTGGAAACCAAGATTAAAATTTTTATCGTAGTGTATTTATGTTGTTGGGCTCATTCATTGAAATGGTATTGATCCAGAAAAAGAAAAACAGATTCTTATTACCGTATTTTCCGCACTATAAGGCGCACCTAAACGCCGTCTATTTTGTCCAAATATGACACTGCGCCTTATA
>JAQQAE010003326.1:0-12510 GCA_029823295.1 Pseudamia nigra | reverse complement strand
TACTGTCCCTCACTAATTTTATACCAGAGGTGGTCAAGCTTTTGAGGTTGTAGCTCCCAAACTGTAAAACAGCCATCCTCAGCCTATCACGTTAGCTAAATCTGTGTTGTCCTTTAAATGTACAGTAGGTTTCTTAATTTCTTTGTTCATCTGGCTCCTCCTTTAAATGTGTGTGCATTCAAGAATAAATTTATGATCTTTTGTAAGTATGAATAATCTGTACTTATGTGCTTCTTCAAACTTTGAAGCACTTTGTAACTGTGTTTTGAAGAGTCTACAAATGAAATATTATTATTATTGTTATTATTTTAACTTTAGTATTATTGTTATTACTTAAACCTGTCCTGTCCTCCAGTTAATCAGTCCTGCTGTCAGTCCATCTCTAATCTCTGCTCCGTGAAACACGTTTTTGAGCTCTGCAGCTCCAGGTAACGGGCCGCCTATCGGCTCGTCATCTTCACAGCAGGGCACTTCTGTCGATGCTGTAATTAGCTGCTCCACATCAGCTTGTTGATGTCCCAGGCCAGGTAAAATCATATGTTTTGGGGTTTTTTAGCATTTGAGTCTGCGGTGGATCTTTATCCCTCAAAGTGTTTCTTTTACGAGTGCCACTGTCAAACACTTGCTTTCAAAACATACATGCTTTCATGTCAGTCTCCAAAAGTCTTCAGTGACACCAGAATATGTTGCTAGATTTTTTGCATTTTTGAAAAAGTCGTAGAGGGGGTCTGAAAATCCACTAAATATAGCGACAAACCTGCTAAGCTGCAAACATTGGGGGCTAGCACCAACATCGAGCAGCGAGGGCCAAGCACGGACATACAGTACACTCACACACAGGCGCATACATACACACCATGATGATTTCTATCTATGACTATCTACAGTACTTGTAAATGTTTCTTTTCATTTTTCTCTCCATCTCTCCCTCTTTATTTCTCTTTCCCTCTGTCTCCCTGTCTGTTTGGCCTTCCCTAACTATCAGCTCGGGCATTGTATTATGTCAAAATAATTAAACAACTTATAAATATAAGTAGTACCAAGCAGAGCCTGCAGTTGGGTCTATAGAGCTTCTCTTGGCAAAGCAAATGTGTTTGGCACAACAAGGCATTCACACACATTCTGCTCGCCAAGTTGCCAAACAAGAAAAAGATGTATTTTTCATCTTTTGCTTTAATTGAGTCCATGTGTTCTGCGTGACATGTTTGTAATTGTTCTTTTGCACATTTGGGTCAGTTCAGGAACATCAACAGTTGAGGTGAGATAAAACACAGAGGGATGAGATGGGATTAAAAGAAGGAACATCAACAGTTCATATTAGAATCTGATATATGCCTCATTTTAAAGAGTAATGTGAATTGTCAACCAAAAAAATGGATCTAGGCAATAAATATGAATGCACACATTTTAGTAATGGAAATGAGCTTTTTCTTCATAAAGTTTGTGTTTATTCAATTATGTTTGACAATAAAACGAATGAAACATTGTCTGTCTCTTTGCACCAGTATTTTATCACATTTCTCAACATTAGAAAAGTCAGCAGTTTATAAATAATAGGGATGTGCATGACTAATCAATTAGTCAGAATGGTGCACGTACAATAGTGGTCTACTCCTTTTAAGATGCGACTCTCACTAGAACATGTGGGCACGCTTGTTTTTCCTCATAAGAATTAACGGAACTGGGTGCATATACGTTTGCTCAAGAGAAAACACCTATTATCTCTGCTATCACAGTTTAATTTTGGCAGTAAGTTTGTAACAACGTAAAAATATGTTAACGTTGCTACACTCTAGGACATGGGTGAATCTTACAGCAGTGAAAGGCGTTCTCGGAGTATAAAACACCAAACTAAACCAAAATACATCATAAATATCAAGATGAATGAAAACAACTCAGACAGCTTGGAAAGCTTGCTTTTATCCACATAGGAAATAAAATATAGCCTAACGTGTGTTATTAACTGAAACATGATAGGTGAGAAAGTTGGCACCACAAACAATAAGATCAGTCACAAAACGCAAAACAACTTCACAATCCCGATATCCTCAATAGAGTCTCCACAAGTCCAAGAGTTCAGTTTTTTTTTTAATCCTGATGTGTTCACAAAAACTCTTCAAAACATGTGGATCAGGATAAGATGCTGCTGTACTGCAGTGCAATGAAAAGGAAAAAAACTCACTGCATGAGCCATTTGGAAAGTTTGTTATATCTTGCATCAATCTGGTATCCTCCTCCAGTATTATCCAATATTTCCCTCCATCCATCCATCCATCCATCCATTGTCTTCCACTTATCTGGGTCGGGGTCAAGGGGGCAGCAGCCTGAGCAGAGAAGCCCAGACTTCCCTCCTGCAGCTCCTCTGGGGGGACCTCCAGGTGTTCCCAGGCCAGCCAAGAGATAAAGTCCCTCCAGCATGTCTTGGGTCTCCCCCAGGGCTTCCTCCAGCTCTAGCTAGAACTAGTTTTGGCAACCAGGGATTGGACCACCCAAGCCCCAACTTTCAACTGCCACCCAAACCACACAGCACCAGACCCTTCCTGGTAATCCGTGTGTTTTACGCTTCCACTGCACCCTAAAGTCCCGGGTAATTATTCAAATCAGGCTGATGTCGTAAGCTCATGACTCACAGAGCAATATAGATATTTAAATGGTACAAAAAATAGCAATTACAATTAATGTGTGGCATTTGTATGTTTTCCTAATGAAGGTCTGGGATCGAGACACTGTATAAATAAAATATATTTACCAAGTTAAGGTGATGTGTGAGTTTACCTGAGCACCATAAACTCACCACAGCTGCACTATGTTCATGTTCATCTACTGTAATTTATATCATACCTTGTTGTCTGTGAAGCTTCTCAGTCATCCAGGTCATGGTATCCAAGGCCTTGGATCATACCTTGTTGTCAGTGTTGGGTAAAGTACACAGTAAAAGTGTTGTTGCTATATGGACTTGGATGGATGAAAGGTTCTATTTTTATTTCTATTATTTTATAAATGTTGTCCTAAACCCTGCATTAATTCTCGTGTATACTATTTGAACAGTTCTTATTCAAATGAGCAGATGAGACAAGGCCAGAATTTGTTTAATAAAATAATAAATGAAAAACAAAAGGTGCAAAAATGACATGCCATGACACTAAAAAACACAAAAAATGTCAGTGAATGCCATGAACAGTCAGGGCTTCTGTTGGAGCAGGATAAGCTTGTCTCAGAGCTGGTCAAGCTGCGTTTGTCGAACCCTGACCATTTGGGGATTGGCTGGGAGAAATGGTCCCGCAAATCCAGTCGAGACTTGCAATCCTGATTCAGTTTTGTCGGCTTTTTGTGGATTTGTTTGGTGTGACCTGTGTTAAGCTCCACTAGCTTGTCTGCTATTTCCCCAAACACTTGGTTGTGTCGAGCCGCGACTTGAAGTCCTGCCAAGAGCCTAGCCATTGTCGTCCGTCCACTTCTTATAGCTTCTCTTCAGTTTTTGGTCCATTCTCCAGATGCTCAACAAACAAAGTGTAGCTCATAGAAATGAAATATACAAGTTTGCAGCAGCATAACGCCTTCTGTATATGGCACACCAGAACACTCCACTAATCAGCGTTCAGCCACGTAATCTGAAAAGTCCCACCTCACCACCAGGAAACAACTTCAGAGCAGCAACTAGTGCCTCTGATTGGCCAGTGCAAAAAAATGCCACGAGCTGAAATGGTGATTCAGATCATTACCAAAATCTAATTACTTGTTCTTTATCCCATTTCTGACGTTTCCTGCAAATTTCATCAAAATTCGACCATAAGTTTGTGTTATGTTGCTAACAGAAAGACCAATGAAAACATAACCTCCACCACTTTGCTTGGCAGAGGTAATAATAATACTGATGATAATAACAATAATGAGAACAATAACAAATAATAATAATAACAATAGTGAAGTGTGCGTTTAACTCTGTTCCCAAACCTTGGTAACACAATATAACAAGGGAAACTTTCAGTGACACTCAGCAAAAATACTGTACGTCATTTGCTCATCACTAAGTCATACTGTTGTGGACCAAGGCAACATTTAAACACTTAAGTTAAGTTAAATTAAGTTAAGTTGCTTTTTTCACACTTTAAAAAACACATATTTTTCAAATCTTTGTTTCAATGTGCAGTAAAATATACAGTAACTCATATGAGTTTCATTTTAAAAGTTATTTAAAGTCAATTCTGACACTTTCAAATAGATTGTTATTTATGGTCCATCTGCTCCTTGTTGGTCAGGTTTTATTTGTTATTTTGGTTTGGGTGGTCATTAATCACGACTAATGGACTACGGTAATCGATTTTAATTGGCCTGATTAGTCCACCCTCAAAATCATTTAAAATGCACATCCCTAGTAAATAAATTCACCTCCATGTACTATGAACATTAAATGCACTTGTTTAAAACCCTCTGAAAACCATCAAACACAGTTTAATTACATGATGACACCACATTTAACACCGAGCTGATGCTGAATCAGCAGTGGATTTTGTTCATAGTTATGTGATATACTCTATCACTCTATTAAAGGTTTATTCAGAAACTTTGAGATAAACGATCACAATTATAAATGCTTCTCGTTTGATTGTTGACATTACAGGTATAACACAGTGCTATTCATTAACTGTCGTATGCAGACATGCTGTCTTACAGCAGCCTAGTGAAATTACAGGGGGAAACACTGGCAGGAAAGTCCATACCTGTCACAAATAACACCCTGCCATGACACGGAAAATTACACGTCTTTGGAATTGAAACGGTAATGTCGTGATATAATTGTATTAGCGCGAGGAATGTGCAGCATGTATGATCGGATGCTTTCATGTTTGGATGAATGTGGCTTGTCAGTTTTTTGTCGTCTTTGAGATTGCTAGATCAGATGAACAGATAATAAATTTTCTGCAGTTACTGTGATATATGATTACTTTGGCTGTTGATGGAGGATTATATGAACATTCAATCACTGTAATGCTGGTAAGATTTGATCATGTAAGCTATACACACTACACTGTAAATGAAGGAACAATGCACATTTAATCTCATGTGAAAGACCACCCAAAGTAGGTAAGTTTAGATAATTCTGTATGTCTACAGCAGGATTACAATATAATCAGCCATTAATCACATCTAGACACCAATAAGCTTGTGTCGTTAGCAGCAGCGTGGTCTGGATGTGTTTATATGGCTCAGTGGCTGCACTATATGAGTGGATCAGTGTAAGCAGTTCCCACACCCTCTCAGGTGTCCTGTGTTCAAGGCAGCTTGGCCCCAGCACACAGATAAAGGCTGCCTTTGTGTATGGCAAGGAACCAGTAACCATTATTTGTGTGTGTGTGTGTGTGCATAAGTGCATGAAAGCTATGTACTGTATGTGTGTGACTGAAACAGAGAACAACGGTATTGACTGAGCTGCCTACCTTCGCCGCAGGAATAGGTGTGGCTTTTCAACAGCCTCATATTCATACTGTTCATGTGCCCTAAATAAAAGGAGGGTAAACTATGATTTACAGTCTGTGATCTCCAGGCAAACAAACACATAGGAAACACAGTTACATATTCAGTAAAACGCTCATTTATAGTCTTATCCTGTGTCAGATACTCCTATGATCAAGTAAATTGCAGTTTAATGTGCTACTAGTTATGTAAAATATATGTACCATGACAGTTTAAATTATGAGAATGATAATTTTGTCTAAATTACAGATAAAATGCAGTTGTTGACAGCTGTATATGTTGTCCTTGACAAAATGTGTGTAACCCAACATGCTCTGTGTGCAGTCCAACATAAGCAGATATGAAATGAAAAGTTAACAATAACAGTAATTGCATTTTTAAAAATAAGTACAAAAAAATAAGTCTTGTTTGTTTAAACTTAAACTTAATTTAAAAAGGCAGAACATTTCATTTGGAGTCAGCAGGCACAGTTAATTTAATTGTCAAGTTGTAAAGTAATACCAAGTATAAGTGTACTCTTAAGACAAAACAATAAAATAAGTATTTGTTAATTAAAAATACATTGTCATGTTACAGAGCCAAATGTTTGATTAAATGCTGCATTTAAAATCCGTGGTGGAAAGTCATGTGGGGTAAAAGTAAAACCAGGACAGAACAAAACAAACAAAACACAATTCATTTGTGATTGAGGACAAAACAATAAAAACAGCATTAACATTTGCACTATGTTGGAAAATAATGAGTTGCTTTCATTGCTTCCATAACTAATAAGAGTAAATTCATGACTGAATTCTAAATAGCATGCCCCCAAATGCCAACTAAGACAGGTTTTAAAAGGAAAAAGTCTGCATTGTGAACCTGTATTAGAAGTTCTAAGTTTTTAAACTGTAATGTACTGTTAAGAGATGTGAAATGTAACAAAAATAACCAAGGAATTTAAGGTTAGTACTTATTTGAGCAGAATCAAACCCAGGATGAAACAATAGCTAAAAGCAATATTTATTATCTACATTTCATCTTTACAAGAAACTAATTTATTTTGATGGAAGAAGTCCCAGTGTTATAATTAGCTGTAAAGCTGTGCCGTACTGCAAAAGACATACAGACGGAATACAGTCATTTTGGTCAGATTTTTCAAAAAATCGTGTGTCCATCACACATACATGTACCCTTGCTTAGAAATCATTTGCAAAGCCTTTGCTGCTGACGACAGTCCACAAATGATTCCTGTAATTAATTGTAAGGTTTGTGTGTGTTCCACATGAATTATAATACCAGTCAAAAGTTTTAGAACACCCCATTTTTTCCAATTTTTGATTGAAATTCAAGCAGGCCGATTCCAATGAATAGCTTGAAATGACACACATATAAGTGCTGAACTGCCAGAGGTTAGAAAATGGTAAGGTTACCTAAAACTGAAATATTATGTATATTTCAGAATTATAGAAACAAGATTTGGGTGCACAACGTAAAGTTATTCTACACCAGTGGAGGAAGATTAAGCCTTGAAAGTTACCAATTCCTACACGTCTCCCAAGTTTGCTTGATTAATTACAACCCCCTCTGTCTGCATAAAAGCAGTGTTGGAACAATGTGAGGCCAACATGGAAATATGTTCAAGTTATAATCCTGCAGTTGCAGACTGCAGTTGTGGATAGGTGTTTACACAAACAACACTCTAATATGACTTTGTTTGGCAATGCTTGCTGAAGTTTTCTGCATCAGTAAGCTAGCGGCTAGCATTAGTTTTCCAATGAGACCCTCGGCATGCTACACTCTGGCAGATCTGCTGCTGTTTGTCCTAATATGGATGCATCCTGTTTTCGGCTCCAAGATGTCGTCCAGGAAGTAGCAAGGTGATTGGCCTCAAAACGGAAAAATCAGAAACTAATGGGTGACATCATGGTCACTTTGTTCAGTAATACATACGGTCTACGGTTGCAACACACTGTGATACCATACCCTCGTGAGCATTATTTGAACAGTATTATACAGCAGAAAGCATTTTTTTCCTGTAAAAATGGTGAGAAACAGGCAATTAACAATGGACGAGAGAACATTTAACAGTGCAAATTGTGTGTACAGGTAAATTGTCAGGTGTAAGTGAGTACAGGTTCCATCACCATCACAAGGCCCTCAGAAAGTGGGGGAAACTCTGACAGGAAGAGGTGTGGCAGACCCAAAACCACAACAGAAGCAGAAGACAAGTCTGAGAGTGAACAGCATGTGTGATAGGTGGCTCACAAGACAATAGCTTCAAGCCCAGGTTAATAGTATCATAGTAGGCTTCGGTTTGACTAACAAATCAAAATTTGGAATCTTTCGTTCATCATTCAGGATTTTTGTACACCCTAGGGTAGGAGAAAAGATGGTTCAGTGACTTGTACAGAGTGAGACACTGAAACAAAACAGCTACTGCAGCATTTTGCAGCACCACACAGTACCCTCTGGTATCAGGGGTTCATCCTACAGTAAGATAATGATCCAACACATAAGTCCAAGCTGTTCCAGAACTACCTTAGGAAACCAACTAAGGTGGTGTTCTTGAAAACATGCAGTGGCAGGACTTGTTTGAGACGAACCGGACAGAAGACTGAAACAAAGCTACCTACAAGTACTCCATACTTATGGGACCTTCTGCAACAGCATTAGGAAGAACTTTGAGAAGAATATTTAGTTTTCATTAAGGAAAGAATGCAATGAGTGTCTTCAGCTGTTATATCAGCCAATCGTGGCTACTTTGATGAGTCAAAAATTTAGAATACATTTTGGTTAAGAAATTGATTCCATGGTTGGCTGGAATCAATTTCTTAGACTGAATTTACCAGAGATCACGTCCATTATTACTAGATAGTGTGATGTGTTGGATTTAGCATTTATCCAACATACTTTTTATTAATGTGAAACTAAATAACAGCAAAAAGAGCTGCTTCACACCAAATTCTGAACAATTCAAAGTTGCCAAGCTCATTAAGGTAAGCAGTGTTGAAGACAGAGGAAACAGTTCTTCTGATGTAGATGTTATCAATTATGGATCTCTTAAATGGATCATTTTGAGACACTCAAAATGATAATGTTTTGAAAATACGAAGAAAAACATACATTTTTTGCTGTCCATTTGTCATACTAATGGAGTTTTTTGAGAGGGATTTCTTCAGACCTAAGAAAAAAAAAACCCCAAAAAAAATTTCTGTACCAGGAAGAAAAAAAATAAAAGCCTCAGACGATCTGTAGCTATAAGTTTTTTTTTTATCTTTTTCATTCACCCTCCTTGCTACATGGGGTCTTCTGGTAAATCTGATTGGTTAGTTCAGTATATAGTGCTATGAGATGTTTGATTCTCAATCCCACAAACTAACCTGCTCTGCACCTGGTTAAATTGTCAGGCTGAGGTGTCAGGGTTGCCTGGTCAGACGTGAACTACTTTCATGATACAGGTAATCCAGGGCTTTGGCTGAAGTTAGCACAATAACCCCTTTTTTTCTCCTTTGTGATATGGAGTTCTTTCCAAAAAGAAAAGCGGGAAATTCCTGTAATGACGTGTGAAACTAAATAATTACAGGAATTGTTTGGAGGCTGTGCTCGCCAGCAAAGGCTTTCCTAAGCAAGGAGATTTTCACTTTTTGTGAATTTTGGGTATAAAAAAGCATATTTCGTGACATGTCTTCTGCACTACCACTGTGTAGCCTGTTGTAACCTTTGCATGTGTCTTCAAACAAAATAAATGATTTTAAACATAAACATAAACAATTCATAATATTGTAAAAACCATTAGAGTAAGAATAATTTTGGGTTTAGATGTATCTGTCAAATTAAAATTAGAAGTTTTTTTAATCATAAGGTTACAGTTTAATGACAGTAAGTAAAAAAGTAAAGGTAAGTTTAAATTTAGTTCAAATAGTTACTAATTTTTAATGTTTAAAAGTAGACTAATCAATATCAAATAATGTTTCACTCTCCCACCACTGCTGGAGCTACTGTGACTAAGTGCTATTGATATTACAGTGATAATATAGTCACTAAGTCCATATGTCGGTGCCTGGTCTCAACTACTTCTTTTGCATGGTGTGTAAGTCTAAAGTTAAGGATTACCTGATCAGGAAACAGGAGAGGAAGACCCAGAGATAGCATTAAACCCACTGCTGTGTGTTTAAACAGCAAGCTATGTGAGCAGCTGCTGAGCTTTAAAAGAAGCTCACTGTAACTATTCAATCAGAAAAGGCGCCTTGCAGAGAACTGGAGCTGACAGGAAGGTGATGTATGACTATAGATTTAAGGTGAAAGGAGAGAGTGATGAGGATGGTCTGTGACTGTCTGTTTATCTGTCTTTTGTGGTATTCTGTCTGGTGTATGCGGAGCAATGTTAAGTACAGGGGCTGAATAATGTGTCTGTAGAAGAGTCTTTAATTAGCGGAGGAAGGCATGGTTCTGAAGACACACTGCACCAGACTTTAGTGCATGTGTGCATGCGTACAAGTATGTGTCTTGATATGTCTTTGAATTGGGTTGACTGAAAAACATCCTGTGTGTGTTCATAGTGACCTATCTTGTTAAGTACAGTAGCTCTATCTTCTGTGTGTTACTATAGCGAGGGGCTTCTTTAAGCAGACGTGGCACCTATCCGAAAAAGTTGACAGCATTGAGATCTTTAACTGTTCGATAACAATGGCATGTTTCGACTACAAACCCCACTCCCTAAGAACATGCAACATGTAAATAAAAACAGAATGAAGTAATTTGCAAATTCTTTTTGGCCCACAGAAAAAACTACAAAGACACAATATTTAATGTTCAAACTGAACTCATTTTGAATTTGATGCCTGTAATATACATATTCCAGTTGGAGCAGGGGCAACAAAAGACTGGGAAAGTTGAGAAATGCACAAAAACACCTGTTTGGAACATTCCACTAGTGAACAGCTTAATTTGAAATAGGTGAGTGTTGTGATTGGTTAGAAAAGTACCATCCCCGAAAGGCTCAGTCATTCACAAGCAAAGATAGGCTGAGGTTCCTTCTAATTGTACTTGAGAAACATTCTAAAACTGACTATTTGCTCACACACTTGTTTGGTTTAAGAATATTTTTAGAGTACAGTTGCAAGGAATTTAAAGATTTCAACATCTACAGTTCATAATATCATCAAAAGTTTCAGAGAATCTGGAGAAATTTCTTCAAGTAAGTACGAAAACCAGCACTCAATGCCCGTGACCTGAGATCCTTCAGATGGCAGAGCATTACAAACCGACATCATTCTGTAAAGGATATTACCACATTGGCAACAGTTTGTTGTTGCATATACAATTGCAAGTTAAAACTTTACCATGCAAAGTAAAAGCCATATATCAACGATATCCAGAAATGCTGCTGGTTTCTCTGGGCCCAGGCTCATCTGAGATGGACTGACATAGAGAGATAAAATGTCCTGATGAGTCCATCTTTCAAATTGTTTTTGGAAATCATGGACCACCCAGATTGTTATTAATGGAAAGTTCAAAAGTCAGCATCTGTGATGGTATGGTGGACTGCTATGTGCATACACATTTCAGAGCAATATATCCTGGCAGCATCATCCCATAATGCATTGCGCATGCAATGCATTATGGGATGTGGTGGACCGCAACATTACCCAGGGGAGTACTGCTGAAGCAGGTGTATGAGGAATACACAATTAACTATGATAGAGCATTTTAAATTCATGAGTTAGACTAAAAAACAAAATAACCACAAACGTGAGCAAAAAATCCTCCATCTCTAAGCAGCATTTGGTAGGTGACAGGTGTCTACATTATTACATAAACTGGCCAACCTCTGTGGGCTAGACCATCCCATGTAATGACCGTTAGCTGTAGCCTTCGCAGACTATGAAGGCTACAGCCCTTGAATTGAAACAAAGTTAAAGCATGGGGAAGAGACAGTTGGAAAACTAGCAGGACTCTGTCCCTCTTTGCCCACCCCGCTCTACCGTGTATTATATCAAAAGAGTCAGAGAATCTGGAAGAAGGTTGAATGTCAAAACTAGATGCCTGTGATCTTTGGGCCCTCACGCAGCACTTCATTAAAAACAGGCATGAATCTACTGGAAATCACTGCATAGACCCAGGAACACTTCGAGAAATTGTTGTCTGCAAACACAGTTTGCCTTGCAAGTTAAAGCTGTACCATGCAAGAAGAAGCCATATGTGAACACAACTGAGAAACGTTGCCATCTTCTCTGGGTCAAAGCTCATTTAAAATAGTCTGAGGCAAAATGCATAACTGTTCTGTGGTTAGATGAATCAAAATTTTAAATTCTTTTTGGACACCATGGACACCATGTGCTGTTTCACTAAAAAGGAGAGGGACCATCCAGATTATTATCACCAGAGAGTTCAAAAGTCTGTATCTCTGAACGTACTGTATGGAGTTGGATTTGGTGCTTATGGTATGGGCAACTTACAGATCTGGAAATGCACCATCAGTGCTGAAAAGTACATTGAGGTTTTAGAGCAACATATGCTCCTATCCAAACAATATCTCTTTCAGGGAAGGCCTTGCATACTTCAGTAAAACAATGCTAAACCACATACTGCATCTATCACAACACCATGGCTTCAAAGGAGAGTAGCTAGAATCCTGCATGAGGCAAGAATGCAGCAACATTCTTTTCCTTAAACTCCAGCAACTGGTCCGACTCTCATGTAACCCCACAGGTAAGATCAGACCCGAACCGTAAAATAAGGCACAAAAATGCACCTTTCACACTTTTCCAGTGCTTACATTGCACTGCACCAGGCACAACCCTCCTCACTGCATGTGAGGCCAATGCATACATTCTGCTCCATATCTGTTTTAACAAAATGGATTGAAATCTTATATGCTATTCAGATACTCACTCTACTGTTTTTACGTACATCTGAGAAGATTTGCTGGTCTATTTCATATAACAAACTGCCACAGATATGCATCATTAATACATATTGTGGCGCTGGGCGGCCATGTGGAGTAAAAACGGCGAGGAAACCGGCGGTTCACACACAAGCCCTTTATTTCCAACA
>JAQQAE010003325.1:0-20432 GCA_029823295.1 Pseudamia nigra | reverse complement strand
ACCCGGTGTTGGGATTGAACCCAGGACCTTCTAGCTGTGAGGCACGAGTGCTACCCACTGCACCACCGTGTCGCCCTATGCGCGTTCATATGCTGTAAAAAAAATAAAAATCCTCTGCTCAAAATGTAATTAAGAAATGGCTGTTAAATAGGAAAAGTGGAGGCCAAAGCAAGGTCTGGAAGACCATGAAAAATATCAGAACAGCTGGTAGGATTGATAGAAAAGCAACTCAGAACCCCTGTTTGACTTCAAGAGTTCTCCAGGAAGATCTGGAGACACTGGAGTTGTGTCCACTGTTCAACTATTGTGCAATTCCTGTACAGATATGGTCTACATGGAGTCATCAGAAGATGAGGTTAAAATAGAACTTTTTGGCCGGAATGAGCAAAGATTTGGAGATGAAAACGTACAGAGATTCCAAAAAAGAACATCCATCCAGCTGTTAAGCATGGGGGTGGATCCATCATGCATTGGGGTTGTATTGCAGCCAGTGACACAGGGAACATTTCAAGTAGAGGGAAGAATGGATTCAATTAAATTCCAACAAATTCTGGAAGCAAATGTAACACCATCTGTGAAAGCACTGAAATTAAAAAGAGGATGGCTACAATGGACTGCCTCAAGAGGCTCAAGCTGAAGGTTTTGCCATGGCCTTCACAGTCCCCTGACCTAAACACCATTGAAAATCTGTGGATAGACCTCAAAAGAGCAGTCTGTGCAAGACAGCCCAGAAATTTTACAGAAATGGAAAACGTTTGTAAGGAAGAATGGACAAAAAAACTCCGAAACTACAATTGAAAGACTCTTGACTGGCTACAAAAAGCATTTACAAGCTGTAATACAGGACAAAGGTGGGTCTACAAGGTACTATATATGCAGGGCGCCCAAACTTTTGTTGTGGCTTTTTTTCCTCTTCCGTTATTTTGAAAATGTAAATGATAAAAAATCGGGCTGTCAAAATGAATGCATTAATCCAGATTAATCTATTTGCCTGATTAATTAGATTAAAAATTTTAACACAATTAACACATTTGCAATGCACAATAACTCAACATCATGCTCAACAACCATGTCTGTGAAGATTCTCAGTCATCCACTTCATGGTATCCAAGGCGTGTAGTTTTCCTTCTGTCCACTCGACTGGAAATTCGGTTTGAAGGGGTGGGTGCCACACGGACGAGAGAGGGGGAGCCCCGCCGGGGACGGATTGCTCGCCGGCGTTTCTGGCGGTGGCGGCAGGGGGGGAACCCCCCCAGCCCCGCCTCGCACCCCAGCTTGATTGAAGCGGGGCTGGGGATGAGAAAGGACGAGAAAATGTCCACGACTGAGACAAAAACAAGACTAGAGACAAAGAGACGATGATATAAAGAAGAGAAAATGTCCACCACTGGGGACATTTGTGGCCCATTTCGCGATGAAAACAAGACAAAGTGCAAAAACATGCGGATGGACACAAAATATGAAGAGACATTTACAGAATAGCTACACAGATCTTTCTTCAAAAGGTACATTTGTTTAGACTTTATTTTGTTTTATTGTGTAAAATGTAATTGTATAAAAACTGCAGTTCACCAATGTTGTTATCGCCTTAAAATGTGACGAATTTGATTTATTGGTGACTTGAGTGAAATAAATTATCACCTTTGTCATGTTAGAAACACATAACATTATGTTACTGTCATGATACAAACGTGATTAATACTATGTTATAATGTTTTACTTGTTAAATGTTTGAATATTATTAGATTAGTGTCATGTGAAACTATCATTACATGACATTTATATCAAGGAAAAAGTGATGAAAACTTATATTACATTTGACCCACGTCATTGCCAACTTCTTTAGTATGTCCTGCTTCAAAGTAAATTTAAATGTAAAAGTATAAGTCTTCACACATTTTGAAACAAATTACATTAGTTACTGATGGAAACAATGAACCAAATGTAAAAAAACAAAAACATTTCAGTAGAACATTACAGAGGTTCTGTTAAGTTCTACAAAGCAGGTGGAATGTCCCTTACAGGTAAATGCACAAGATTTAAAGAAGAATTAAGAATTAAATTAGGATAAATATATACATTTTAATCTAAAATAAGTAATTTTAGTTGAGTATCTATATCACCTTCTATCATGAGTGTTTTTGCTCCCACAAAATGAAAATCAACAAATGGGTATTAATTGTGATTAATCAAAACTAATCCAGTGACCCTGTGATTAATTTAGATTAACAATGAATGGGTGTTAATCGTGATTAATCAAAATTAATCCACAGTGACCCTGTGATTAATCAGATTAAAAATTTTAATCATTTGACAGCCCTAATAAAAATAAAACCTTATTTTTAAAAAAATGTAATGGGAATGCCTCATCTGTAACTTCATGCCTTTTGGAGATCATTTCATCTTCCCCTGGCTTCACTATTCACATTTATAGCAGTTTTGACCAGGGGTGTCTAAACATTTGCACTCCAATGTAAATGTTAGCAGTGGAAATACTGTGTCAAACATTGATTAAGCATGGGACTAAAAACAAAAATCATCAAAACTGTTTGCATATGGAGATATTCTTTTCATCCACAGGCTAGAAAATTGTGTGGACCCAGGGTTTACAATGTTTTGGTTTGTCTACCAGCCTTCTTCTGCATGTCATTCTCCAGTTTGTCCTGTCTCTGTCCTCTGTACAGAACGACTGCATCGTTTAATGTTATGCTTTTATTTAGACTCATTTTCTTCTAAACAAAAATGGACTAAATGATTGGCTCACAGCACCAATAGCTCCCAGATCAAAGATGCAGTTTTATACAAACTTTAATTCTCTTGTAGCTGTAAATGGTAAAATTGCAACCATTTGGATCCTTTGCTTAGTAGCAAAAAATGTGAAGAATCTCTTCATTCATTTTTGTGAGCCCAGATTTTAGCTTTTAAAGATACCTGTAGCAGCCACTGGCCCTGCTAAACCTGAATTATCTCGTGAACCTTCAGCATTTAAATGTGCCCACATGTCTTGATGAATTCCAGGCTGTTGAAGGCCAACTTCATGTCTCCAGACTGTTAGACTGAACTTTAACTGCAAGTCTAATGGTTAAAAGGTGGGTCACAGCTACACAGCAGGTAGTGGATCCATATCTGAACCACCCTTAAGTCAGACCCTTCGTGATAATCTGTCTGCTTCTCGAGATAAATACTCTGTCATATGCCTGCATCATGAAGCACGCTTGACCAAGCTATGATTCCTTTCAGATGAGTTGTTTGACATATCCGCAATATTTGCAGTCACATAAAAGCTAAATGAGTCTGTCTCTGTCAAGCTCAGGCTTTCAGTCTCTAATTACAAACGCATTCTGAGAAAAAGGCTGAGTTGGAGCCAGGGGACAATCACAGACAGGTGGAGATCAGCTTCTTGTAAAAAGAACAAATTATAATTTAAACACGAGGGATTAAAAAAGACAAACATATAAGCATGTTATGCATTAGGGCTGGAATGATATGCTTTTGATGCGATTCAATTTTAACCCTTAAAGACCTAGAGCATTTTGGGAACATTTTTTTTTTAATGTAGGTTTTTTCCACTTATTCTAGCAGTCAGTACTTAAGTGTCATACATCATTTGATTCAGGAGAACCCCAATTTTCAGTACAGCTTATTTAAATTCCCAAATTTACACTTAATTTGTCTGAAAATAGGTACATTTCTAAGAATTTTGAAAAAACGTCAGTAAGAAATGCTGTTTCATGACTGTTAGCTCAAATATACCCACAGGAAATTTGTTTTTTTAAGTGTAGAAAGTTGCACCATGGTGTTTTACACTTCCACATACATTTCTTTCCACATCAAATCTTTCCTAAGAAAGTTACTGCCATTTATTATTATATTATCCTAGAGGTGTTTATCAGTTAAAAAACAAGTAGATGTGTCTAATAAAGTTCAGAGAGTAAACAGACAGGTTATTATATCATAATAGAAGACACTGGAACAAAAGTCACTGTTTTTAAAATAAATAAAAGAAACATACCGTATATGAGGAACATGAATTGCTAATTTTCCTGGAATTGCTTTAATCTCCAGTCTATCTTTTGATAGCCACAGTAATATATTGATTCATGTTTCCACATAGCCATTGGTTGAGTGGGTGATAATGTTCCAATGCTAACCAGGCATTTTAGCTTTCATTCAATAGAGGCATGGAGGGTGGGATTAGGCGTCTACAACCCATTGCCTAGTTAGCTCAGGGACAGGAAGTGTGAGCGTTTCCTTCACAAATCAATGCTTCAGAATGTAATGATGTATGCATGTGGACTACAGAGGCCCTGAAGGTCCAAATGAGAAAAATTAGAAAGCTGACAATGTTAACTTTCTGTGAGTTTTTAAAGCATGTTGATATGGCCAGCAGATTAAAAATGATTAAACATTTTAGAACTAAGTATTTTTGTCTGCTGCTGGCTGTGTAGCTTTCTGAAGGGTACATGATATCTGGTTGCTGATTTGATGCAATATTGAGATTCTATGAGTATAACTATATTTATTCAATACTATCGATTACTGTTATTTTCTTATGAAAAACAAGTTGAATCGCACACCTCAATAAGCACTGAGTCAACTAAATGAACAATGTGAAGAAATTAAACAAAATATCCAAAAAATTAATAAAAAACAAATAATCAAGAGAAAGAAGTGAACAAAATAAAGCACAGCAGTCAACACAAACTAACAAAAATAATGAAAAAAGGAACAAAATGTAAAATAATATAGAAATACAAATGACAAAATCAACCAAAATAATAAAAAACAAAATGATCCAGAAGATATAACATTTGGATGATGAACATTAAAAAATGAAAACAATGATCTAGACAATGAACAGAAATTAACCAAATACAAAACAAAAAAACAAAAATGGGCAAATAAACAAACAAAAACTAAGTTTTTGCTCCAAAGCATAGAGTGCTGCAGCACTTTTGTTGTAGAATCCACTCCGTTGCCGTATTCATCTGAGTCGTCTGCTACAGCTGCAGCTTTAGAGCTGCTGAGCGGATACGGTCACAGTACGTAGCATCTGATGTGGAGGAAACCAGCTAACACTCACTGTGCAGCAGCTACCATATTAGCCACATTGTTGGTGACTAAAGCAGTGTTTTTCTATGAAATACTCCACTCGGTCACACCAGTCTGGAGTAGCTCTGCAGTTTGTCTTTGTGTAAAACACATCATGACTGTAGTCTGGAGAGCGTGGGATGTCATATAATGAGCAGCAATGGTGATGAAGGACTTGGTGGCGCAGGATGTCCATGCATCGAAGGCAAGACCAAGTTGTTCAGCTCTGCTCAGCATTTCTTTGACTTCTGACATCACTTCTTGTATATGTCTCCGATTTTCTGCTCCCACATTGGCTTGCTACTTATCCAGAAACAGATCTGACGTAATGTTGTTGCTGTCAGGACAGTAATTGTCATAAGGGAGGAGGTGAAACAGCTGCCAAGTCCAGGTAAGTGCATGTTTATTTACAGTGTGAAATAGTGAACAAGCTATATACAAAGTAGCAATGGGTCAGGACATCAGGTCAGGCAGGCGAGGGATCCAGGAAGCCATGATAAGGGTGAGCGGAGGAACAGAGAGGCTGCCGTGTACAGACGGGAAAGCCAAGGCAGACAGATGGGAAGCCGAGGAAGAGAGAGATGACGGCTAGATGCAGGGGAGTTCTGAGATGAAGGAAGGACAAACATCGTTAGCTGGCTCAATACCTCTTAATTTTGGGGACGAGCTGGCCTCTGACACGTGGAAATGCTCCGACTAAATACTGGGAGGCTAATGAGCAGATGCGCTGTAGCTGCATCACTCGTCTTCCACTCAGCACACCTGAAACCAATAATCAGCACACACACCGACAGGGAAGGCCAGAGGGAGCCAGAGAACATAGACCCTGACAATACCTCCCCTTAAAGGTTCCCTCCTGGGGACTGACCAGGTCTATGTGGGTGGGGTTGGTCAAAGTCTGTAAGCAAATCTGGATCCAGGATGTTGGAACAGGACACCCAGGAGCGCTCCTCTGGACCGTACCGCTCCCAACCAACCAGGTACTACAACCCCCGGGCTGATGATGAACATCCAGGATCGTCAGGACATCGAGGGTGGTGGAGGGGAAGCAGAGGGTGGATAAAGGGGATTGACAAAAACTGGTTTAAGTTAAGACACGTGGAACACTCGATAGCTTTTCACGGAAGATGGTAGGGTGAGTTTCATTGCCATTGGATTAATGATCTTTTCAATAGGACAAGGACCTATGAGCGTTGGGGCCAATTTTTTGGATTTAACCTAGAGGGGAATGTTTTGGTTGGATAACCAGACTTGCTGACTGGGCTGGTACCCAGGGGCCGATGTCGATCTGCAAGGTGTTGGTTTCTCTCTGAGGTTTGTATGAGGGCCATTCAGGTGTCAGGCCAAACCTGCCAACACCAGTGCAGGTGGGGCTGGACAGAAGGGACTGCCAACTCCTCCTCCTCTTCAGGGAACAGGGGTGGCTGGTGCCTGATGGATGCAACCCAGTGGTTGTGGAAACGTGGGCATTGTTGGTGTATTCCACCCAGGGAAGGTGCTTTGCCCAGCTGGTCTAGTTTTGAGCCACCACACATCTCAGGGCCAGCTCCAATTCATAGTTACCCTGCTCTGCCTGGCTGTTGATTTGGGGATGGTATCTGAATGACAGGCTGGTGCTGGCCCCTGAGGAGTGATAGCAGACCCTCCACACCTGCAAACTGAATTGGAGTCCATGGTCAGAAACAATGTCACCGGGAATACCATTGTTTCTGCATAATACAGTAAGTAAGTTGGCAGTCTTTGAAGGGGTAGGTAGTTTTGTTAGGGGGATGAAGTGAGCTTCCTAGGAAAACCTATCAGTGATGGTGAGGATGACCATGTTAATATCTGAGGGGAAAGTCCAGTGACAAAGTCCAATGCAATATGGGAACAAGGATGACCAGGCACAGGGAGAGGATGAAGATGACCAGAGGGGGGCAGATCCACCAGATTTCCCCAAAATTCACCAAAATTGTTAATTCTGGCACTGTCTTCTGAATTGCAAGTGTCAGCCCTTTATTTTTTGATACAACAGTGGTTTACACTGGAAGGTTGGTTAAACAAGCATGTACCTGGCTCCTCTGGGGCGTGTTAGCTGAACCAAAGCTACGTACTATTCACCACAGTTCAAAATATCCATCGAAGTACCTCTGGGGTGGCTTTTCCTCTGACCAACTTCCCGGTTCCCCATGGGCTTCGGCCATTAGCAGCTACTCCAGCGATCCCGAGCCACAAATGCTCACATGTATGGCATCCACTCTCAAGCAAGTTTTGGGCTGAGAACCAACATCTCTTGCCACTCTATGCACCATCTGGGTCTGTGTAGCTGTTCAAAACAGTATTCCAAAACCGTGGTTAGTGAGGACAAACACAGCTTCTCCATCGGCCAGTGTCGCCCGGTTTGACACCATGCTACTGACTTTCTCATTCCTGGAGCTCCAGAAATACAATGAACGTTCTTTGGCTGGGCTGTCCACCATCAAGGAATTGGGAATTCTACGCAGACCCCGATACATTCACATAGGATCCCATCACCGGTTCACTGTCTCCAGACATGGCAACTCCATTCCTTCCCTTTGGTCTGCTGGACGTACCATTGCTGGACTACTGTTGCATCAGCTTATGCATCATCAGAACTCTGCGACTATAGTAGCTGATAGTGCTGAGCCCTGACAAAGTGGAAAACCTGGAGTGGAATACAGTGCTCTCTGGCCTCTCAACAAAGCTAGCTCAGTCCACCCTGCAACTCTGGATCTACTGAACATTCAATCAATAACAAACAAATCAGGTCTAATTCATGATCACATTACAGACAAAAGGATTGACATCATATGCCTCACAGAGACATGGCAACAGCCTGATGTCTACATACATCTCAATGAGGCCTGCCCCCAGATTACCAATACCTCAGTAAGGCCCGAACAGCTGGCTGTTTGGGGGGGCGGTCCAGCTGTAATCTACCACAGCCTCATACGAGCATCCCTTGTGTCTGTGCCCACTTTCTGCTCATTTGAAAATGTGGTCATTAAAATTAAACACCCACTGTCCATGATAATAGTGCTGATCTGCCGCCTCCGAAAACCTAGCACTACATTCATTTCTGAAACACATGACCTTTTGACTTTACTCAGTACAACCTCCACAAATATTCTTGTGCTTGGGGACTTCAATATTCACATGGACTCACATACCTGTTACTTTGCAAGTGAGTTCAGAGAAGTCCTGGACTGTCTTAATCTCCAACAGCTGGTTAATGTCCCCTCACATAACAGGTCACACTCTGGATTTGATCATCACTGCCACAGATACAACTACCACTGACCTCCATGTATATGACGTCGGCATCTCGGATCACCGCATCATCACTGTTAAACTACCATCTCCAATACCCTTCTCCAAACCGCAACAACAGATTATTTTTATGAACTTAAAGAACATTGACTCTGCCTCCTTTGGTTTGCACCTCCAGCAACTCACTCCACCCTTGCACTCAACCACCAATGACTTCTTGGAGTATTATAACAGCCTTACTTCCATTCTGGAAACTTATGCACTCTCATGCTCCCGTAAGAATCAGAATCAAAATAGCATTTATTGTCATTGTCAATGTTTCCATCAACAACAAAATTATTTCCACCCACGAGGGAGAGTGGGACACAGCGAACATGCGCGCAGCCACTTTCACAGTTGGGGGGAAAAGTTTCGGGGGGGCAGGGGGGTAGACACTAGGAAGAGAGAGTAAAAAGCACAGTTTCCAGAATTGGGCTCAAAAAGGTGAGCTAAATTATGGACACGTAGAAAAAAAACACTCTTATTGCACATTTAGCAGACGGTTTCTGCACATTAACAAAGCAAGGTCAGAGAGAGATGGGGTGTGTATGTAAAATGTGCATATGATCAATGGATGCATTGTGTGTTATCAGTTCTGATAGAATGTCAAGAATCCTTCCTCAGTGCAAATTGTCCAGATCTTAAATACCATGGTGGTCATCATGGCCACGTGTGTCCATAGAAAAGTTCACCTTGACACAGTCAAGCATCAAGCCTCCTCTCCCCAGTACACTCGTCAGATGTTAAGTGCCATGATGCCTTCACCCTGGCAGCAACATGTCCTTCAGAAAAGTTCATCTGGCTTCCAATCAGTATGTTTTATGAAAGCGAGTGGGGGAGTAAGCAGTGCATTCTCCAGCAGAGTCCGCTCCCAGGGGGAGATTACACGCAGCCTGTTCCAAGGCTGGCGAGGGAACCGAGACAAAACAAAGATAAGCCAGTCACTTTCAGAGGCAGAAAAAGAATTTCATCTCCTCAGTACTCCAATTCTTGTACTAGACTTCAAAAAACCACTTCTGTGAAGAGACCCCCAGCATCAATTCCATGTTGTTTTGAGTTTTTTTAGGGGGAGATGCCAGCAGAGAATGAGCAGACAGACATAGCAAGCAGGGAAACAGGGACAGGAGCAAATAGAAATGCATCTGCTCTCTCTGGAAGGTGGAAGAAGAAGAACACACACACACACAAACACACACCCCACCCACACACACACACAGACGCGCACACACCCACACACACACTGCTTGCAGTGGCTTTGACAGGTGATGACTATAAGAAAGAATGTGAGCCATACACTAGTGGTGTCAAAGTGATGTGTGTGAAGTGAAACATCACTCAAACCATGTTCATCTCTCTCTAGGATCATGGCTATGCTTTGCCTGCTTCTCCTACCGCTCTTAAGATCAGACTCAATAAAGCGCTAGCAAGAGTGGAGAGCCTGGAGCGAGAGAAGAAAACCGCCTTAGCCAGAGAAAAGAGGGCAAAGACCACAGTAGAGAGTCTTTTGGGGGATTTGAGGGAAAAGAATCTCATTAATGAAGAGCTCAACGAGAGACTTGAATTCTACTCAGGTAAAATGAAATTAACACTTTGAAATTCATGTACATGTTAGTCTTACACTCTTTGTTAAACTCCTTAGTTATTATCTGAAGGGGACTCATTCATTTTTTCTCATAAAATTTCAGGTCTTCAGATAGACTTCATGGCAAAGCGGGGCCATGAGTACACAAAAGACTACAGGAAGTTTGCACTCACGCTCCATCTGCATGGTCCGAAGGCGTACAAGTACCTCCGAGAAACTCAACACCTTCCTCTCCCACATCCACATACATTACAAAGGTAGTCTTAATGTTGTCCAGTAGAATTTTTGGCTATTACTGATGCAAACATGTCAAATAGCTAGTTCTCAAATTTTTTATTTATTTATTTTTCTTTTTTTTACAGGTGGCTGTGTTCGGTGGATGACAAGCCTGACCAATAAGATGATGTTGGATATGCTGGAGAGAAGATCAGGATAAATACGGATGTGTTGCACTCTGAAAATGCTGTGGTCTACATAGCAGGATTTGTAGTCCGGCAGACTCTACGAAAGCTGTCCTGTGATGTGTGCCGTGCAAGCTTGGTCAGAGATTTTCAAATTTTCAATTCAATTTTATTTGTATAGCGCCAATCATAATCACTGATTATCTCTAGGCGCTTCACAATTTGAGGCTGAGACCCCATGACTATACAGAGAATAATTTTCTTACAAGTGCCACCCACTGCACCACCGTGTCGCCCCGTAGAGATGCTGTACCATCATCATTTGATGAGAGCTACCACCTTCTAGCCCTGAAAAACAATGGCGGCACAGTGAAGGTTTGGTTTTATAATATATATATGTATTTTTGTATGTTAAAGTTGCTTTGTTCTTTATTTTCTCTGGACTGTAAAGTGTCTTTTAGCACTGTGTAAAGCGCTATATAAATATAATGTATTATTATTATTATTATTACTAGGTGCTGTGAGTTGCAGAGAGAGGGTGATTCGCCAGGCTTCAACAAGGCAAGCTCCAAAGGTGTCAACAGTCACACATCGTCCAGGAGGAGATTGGAAGGAGGATGTTTTTCTGCTTGGGGAACACATTGAAGAAACACAGTTTGGTATCAACAACCATCATTCCAGCTTGTTGTCATTGGTTGTGTCTGTGTTTCTCAAGATAAGGCTGCACCATATTGCCAAACTTACCTCTCTTGACCTGCAAAAAGGGAACATGAGAAAGAAGCTCTGCAAAACAGTCTCTTTCAGGGGTTTTAGCTGGAAAACTTTCATGAGCAAGTTTGTAAACCATGTGTAAATATGGTTTGGGGCGGGGATGTCATGTTGTGTTAACTTGAGAATTTACATTTACAATTACGTTTTATTCTCTCTACTTTGTAGAGCCTTGGAACTCTTATACCCGATATAAAGTATATTGATACTGTATATGATGTGTATATATTATTTTCAGATATAACTTTAATATACATGTATGAATTATATTGATTTATATAATTTTGATATATTGACACTCCATATATCATATATGTTATGATTTTCTCTGATGTATAACGTGTGAATGATGTTGATACTCCATCTATGATTTATATATATTCATTTTCTGATATATAACTTCTGTTTTGTATAGAAATGTGTTCATTAGTCAATATTTTGTTTATATATGTAAATATAGCGTAATCATATATTGTCTCTTCAAATTATTAAAATAGTTGACTGTGTTTACAGTGTTTGCAAAATACCTGTCTACAGTCAAGGCTATATCAGAATATTCCATTACTATTAATCCCTTTGAATATTAAAATACGCCGAACCATTTGTTCTGTATCATGGCTACGTGTGACGTTTGCAGCAAAAAAACGAAAAAAAAGTTTGAAAATCAGTTTAATTTAAAGAGTTACGATGGCTTAAATGTGGAGCGGGTGACCTGTCCAAGATGGCGGCCTCACGTCAGCGCCAATAGGCAGTAGCGGTCGATGCGGCGTCTACTCTGTCCATGATCGGCACCCCTCCCCCAAAAAACAAAACAAAAAAAAAAAAAAATCCACAAAGGGCCACTCAGTTATGAGCAGGGTTCTTATACAGATACATTTCATGGCCCAAAAAAAATCCTTTCCATGGCCACTAGCATTTAAGTAAATGAACAGCAGCTGACTTGATTAGAATGTAGTACCACGTTTTACGTCGCTAGCGATACTTGGGGGAGTGAGGGGGGGTTACTAAGCAAAATTTATTTTTAGATTTGTATTTTTCTGAATTAAACAAGGTTACGAGTAACAGAAATTGTATGGAAGAGGAGTTCCTGCTACAGAATGTGTGATCAGCACTGAGTTTAATAAAAAAAAAAAAAATCCACCTTTTCTAGCTTACATCATCTGTAAGTTGAATTTTCCAACCTGTACAGATAACATTCTGGGACTTTCCAATGTTTTCTAGTGCCACTGGTCAATTTGACCTTTATATCACCTTGGGGGTGCAGTTATTGTTTCCGGTCAACTAGGAACAGCCTCATGTAAGAACAAGGCAAACATTTAAAGTTACAGATTACGGTAGTACAAAACAACTAACCTGACTGGTCAATGAGGTCTTGGAAGTCAGCCTTTCATACAAAACTTTCAAATCAATCTTTATTATAGCCTGTTAATAGGTAACACGTGAACAAACATGAGTTAAATATTTACAAACAGCATACAAGTAAAGACATTCCAAAGCTGTGTAGAGAAATCCCTTTCAAGTTGAGAATCAGGTTTCACTTTTCCACCTCGTTACTGTGTTCGTTGGCCCCGTTGCGAGGCTCTTGGACTTCTTCAGCATCATCCTGTTTCACTTTTTTAACATCCTCCTTCACTGGACTCTCCTCTGGTTTCCTCTGAAATACACAGGTATATCCATTATTTCTGCATTAAAAAAAAAAAAAGAAAAAGTCCTGAACTTAAACTGAAGACTTCTTTGATAAACCTCACCTTCTTTTTGACCAGGTGAGAGATGTCAGTGGCCTGACTTATAGAGGGGTTTCCGTCTGATTTGTTGTCAACCTGTGTCAAGAAATACTTTAAGGTCTCCATTTTAAAACATGTTTATCATAATACAGATACACAGCCTAGGAATATTTTTATTTCTACTGGCAGACCACAGGAAAAGTAATTTTCTTATTGTTTGTTCCAGCTTTGCTCAGAGGTTTGAACATATTCCATTTCTTTATCCCCACATGAATATTTACTTTGTGGCCATATCAAGCTGCAGGCCAGAGGTAAGGTGCTGCAGGTAACCAGAGCCAGTGCCAACGTTCACAGACTTGAACCTGTCATTTTACACTACACTGAAATGCACCAAATAACTACTTGAACGTACCGTTGAAGGGTCTCCGTTGTGTGCAGAGGATGTCGAGCCTTCATCCTGAAGACAAAGTAATGTTTAAAAATTAATCCTTTTAGACGTTGCTGTGGTCCAAGTAGCTGCTCTGAGCTTGGCCTCAAATGTGTTTGTGCAACTGCATGATGAAGCCACTGGTGGAGCAAGTATCTCATTACTTAACTACCAATAGTACAAAAGAAATACCATCTTGAGCAGGTCAGTCTGACATGGAGGGTACTAATGGACAAGCATTAGTAGTCAAATAGTTGTGGAAATACTAGAAAAGTTTCTCAAACCTAATCAGTGGTACCTAAAATACTGTATTTTATCTAGGAGTTGTTAGCTATGATAAAAAAGGCACAATTACTGCAGTTCGACTTTAAATGAGAACATTCAGTTGCAAACAAGCATGAAATATCAGATTCTGCCTCACACGTTTTCCATTTTTGCAAATGGGATCACAAACCCCCAACACTGGAATTTTAAATTGCAGCCTTGAGATAATGCAACTGCACAGGTTTCTGTGATGCATTCAAGTAAAAGTGTAGCAAGATACTAGGGAGCACACTTGAAGTACTACACAATCAAAAGCCAGCCCACAGATCATCAAGTATCACTTCCTCCCATTGCACTAAATGTTTTGAATCATTTGGGCAGAAAATGAGATTGAGACTCAAATCAGGTTCATTCATAACATGTCAAATGGTTACTGTTTGGTCTACTTTTTAAACTGTAGCAATGATCAAATATTTTCCCTGCTGAAGCCATTTATTTCAGATTTGTGTTTATACCATATGCATGTTATCATTTTATCTACAACCCTACTTGTGGATATTTAAGTTCTACCCCCACACCGATTTTAGCATATTTCCTCATGTGATTATAATTTTGACATTCACACAAGAAACCCAAGGTGGCCCAAGTTTTGCAGAGTACTGTGAATCTAACACCTAAAACCACCACATGTATGAGTTAAAGTACAATATTTGATGACCCCCCCCATACAAAAACTGCTTTAATAAAAAAAAAAAGGTTCAAGGGGAGGCATTTCCATCACAGCTCAGACAGTGAGCTGAACTCAGATTCTCACCCTTTGCCATTTCATAAAATCCACTCACCCGCAGACTTTTGACAGCCTCTGCATCGCTGCTGGCGGTTTTCTGACTCTCTGTGGCATCCTCCACTTTCTCCTGGATCTCTGGCAGCAGACCCTTCAGCTCTTCCATCTCCTTCCTCTCCTCAGTCAGAGCATCTGGACTCTCAGCCTTATCAATGAGCTGCTGCAGGTTCTCTGCAGACAATGAATGTGTTAATGTACAAACACTGAGGCACCAATCATTTAGAAGGCAATTTGACTTACCAAGTCTGGTCTTTATGACAGAGATGGAGCTGTTGAACTGGTCAATGGCCTCCTTGTACTTGCAGTCCATGCTGAAGGTCAGACCCAGTTGGTAGTGAGTCTCAGCCAGTAGACGACTGTCTGCTTTCAGATGTTTCTGCTGTAGGTTCAGACACTCCTGCAAGTCATCCACCGCTTGTTTGTAGTTTCCTAAAAAAGAAGAGAGTCAATGTATGCCATGTAGGCTAGATTACACGAAGATTTTAAAAATCAACTTGTCAATTTGGAGATGCCAAAAATTCTAGCATAAACCCCATCATTACCATTAACCAAATGTTCAGACCATGGCATTAAAAAAATAATGAAGTGTCAGTCTGGTGTGTTGCCAAGTTCAAAAACCAGGAATTTCTCAGTTTCTCTTTACTCAAAAACTTGACACTCCAGCTTCAACTTTACATTAGTATAACCACATTTGAGATGTTTGAGCATAACAATCTTCAAAGACAAATTGAGGGAGACTCTGCTAATCAATGTTTGTGGTAACGTTCTTGGGCTGCATGTTAACGAGCTTAGAGTAATTGTTTAATTGTGCAACATCTCTGCTGAACACTGATCAGAACTAGTTCCCCCTTTAAAAATGTGGAAGCCGAGATAATTGAATTGTACCAGATTCAGAAGAAACTTCACCCAGCTTCAGGAAAGCCTGGGATGCCATCAGCTGATTCTCCTTGTTGTCCTTCCTATCATGAAGGGGGGAAAACAAAAAAAAAAAAAAAGTTAATTCACATTGTGTCTTAAGCTGCCATGTCCAAGTTTTTTAGTGTTGCGTGACATGCAAAACCACTGTGTCACAAATCAGTTGAAGACTCTACAAAGTCAATTACAAAAACTACAACTAGCTTCCTTAAACAGGTTTGGGTGAGTTTCAGCTTTATCTTCAAGTAACAGCAAGACTAAAATCACATTTGAAGAGTTAGTGGAGAGAAGTCAATACTGATTTCAGTTCAAAGATAAATCCATGTTTGGGAGCCATTCAGCACTACAGCCTGTAGGTGGAGCTACTGTCACTGAATGATTTAAGTAAAAACATCTGAGTAAATTGTTCAGTCTGCACCACTTTCATTTTTACAGATAAGATGAAACTGGCCTTAGTCACATTAGCATCATGTTAATCCATGAACACGTGCAGTTTATAGTTGAAGGTGTCTTTTGCTGGTTGTGACAATTAAAAAAAACCTAGTTAGAAGATATCAAAATTAAGTCTGACCAATCTAGCTGACAGATGCTCAAGTCTATCAAAAGGCATGCTTTTCTGGGACAGTTTCTGTAAATATTGAATGTGAATTTTGGAAATTCCTTCAGATCAATTCCAATGTGGCAAAGTCACAGCTGTTTGCAGACTTCCCAAGTTTTCCACTGAAGTGGAAGCATGGCTAGTAGTTCAGGCTTGAACTGAAGATTATGCCCATGAGACATTTATTCCTGCCATGGTGAAGACATTTGATAGAAACGAACAGGTTTGTGAATTACTGTTTAAGTGATGTAGCCTACAGCGCCACCTGATGGCATTAAGAGTTTCACACCAAACCACTGAGGAAAAACAGATGCATTTTTTTCAGTTTCACACTTTATGCAGACATCTGGCTTCACTGCATCTCACCTAAGATAGATGACTTTAGCGAGTTCCAGCATCTCCCAGGCCAGCTGCAGATTCCCCACCTCCTCATCGTCACTCTGAAAACATACCAGCATTACTTCATTTCAGCCATTGTGAAGAGACCTCGAGTTGACCGCTTACCTACCTTTTCAGCAAGGTCGTCTTCATCTTGCACTTTAGCCTCCGCCTCCATCTCCTCGTCACCCTCTTCAGCCTCCATTTCTTCATCTTCACCTTCTTCCTCCCCTTCTGAAACAGAGGCAATTAGATGGCTTCTGTCTCACAATCACCACAATGACAGGCTGAGGGTTAAACGGCAAGAGTCACCTTCGCCTTCCTTCGACTCCTCTGCTGGTTCTTTTGATTCTTTTTCAGCTTGTTTTTCCTCAGCCCTTTCCTTTTCCTCATTTTCTTTCTCTTGACTTTCATCAGCTTTGGTTTTGTTCTCTGCATTTTTGTCTTCATCTTCTACCGTTTTCGGTTGCTCATCTTTCTCTGCAGTACTGCTCCCACCTTCAGCATCTTTGTTCTCTGTGGATTCTTCATCCTTGTCTGCAGTGGATTCTTCATCTTTGTCCTCTGTTGTGGATTCATCATTTTTATTGTCCTCTGTTGTGGATTTGTCATCTTTCTTCTCTGTCGTGGACTCATTCTTTTCTTGGTCTCCCTGTACAGTGGTGCCTTCATCTTTCTTTTCTGCTGTGCAGCTCTCATCTTTGTTTTCTGTTACAGTTTGTTCATCTTTCTCCTCTGTTGTGATGTCTTCACCTTTCTTTTCTTCATGTTTGTGTGCAGTGGTGTCTTCCTCCTTCTCAGCCACTGAATCTTCCTTCTTCTCTGCCATGGCATCGTACACTTGAACTCTCAGCTCATCTCTGGTCTTCTCTGAAATCAAGTTAAATATCCAAGTTAAGGCAGGATGTGTACACACCAATAGTACAAAAAATATATATATATATATACACACAAAATCTTTTACCATCAATGTCTTCTGTGCCTTCTAGATTGGAGTCTTTAGGTTTTTCAGCATCCTCCTCCTCCGGCATTCCTTCTAGCGCATTACCCAGGACTGAGTTCTCCACACTGGAACAACAAAGCGAGTCAAACTTCACATATATATCCTTTATTGTATTAGTCATGTAACGTGATCTTTCGGCTGCTCCCCTCAGGGCTCGCCACAGCGAAATACCAATCAAATGTGTCAAGTTAAAAAAATAAAATTAAAAAAAAACCCACATCACGTACAAAAACATTATGACACTTTGAAAGTTACTTAAGCTCATCTTCATGTTCTTACCGTGCCAAATCAAGCAGTGCCTTGCCATACATCAAGTAAGGAAATGCACACTCGTCTGCTGTGTCGCCATACTTTTTAGCTCTGAAACACAAAGTCACATTTTTATGTGTGGTCCATGCTGTTCCAGATTCCAATTCTGAAAATGAAAACCCAACATACAGCACTTTGTACAATATGCAAGCACAAGATGCTGCTTGATGTTCATTTTCTTCCAGGTGCCATTTTTTATTATTTGAGATTAACCGTTCTCAGTCAACATTTATTGTATCTAGGACAATGGTTCTTAAACTGTTAAGGTTTAAAAAAAAAAAACATGAAAAGCTTGACTAAATTAGCAGTAAGTCAAGCTGCAAATACTTCTTTAATATCTCTTTAACTCTGTATTGCATTGGGGTCAAACTGACCCCTTCATATATTTGTGAATAGCAGAGGAAACCCCAGGAGTACACAGAATCAGTACTCGAGTAAAAGTAGGTAGAAGTATGGTACTAACAAAAGTACTTGAGGTAGTAACTTTATAGCACAGAACAGGTTCATGTCATCTTTTTTGGGGTCAATTAATTTTTTAGACTTTTGCTCCATTTCTTCATATTGTTCTTTTTGCTCATTTACCGGTTTATTTTCTTGCTTTTGCAAGATTACTGTAAATTTTTCCTTCAGATTTGTTCATTTTCTTGGTTATTTTTGGTCAATTTGTTCTTTATTTTGTGTATGGTTTTGCTTTTTGTGCAGTTTTGATGTTGATTTGGTGGTTCAATTTGTTCCATTTCCTTGCTTTTCTGAATTCTTCTCATTTTCTTGGTTAGTTTGCCCAGTATGGAGTCAATTTTCATCCTTTCCTTCAATATTGTTCCTTGTCTTCATTGAAGTATTTTGTTCACTTCGGTGATGATTTTGTTCACATTGGTTTAATTTTGTTTGGCTTGGTTTTATTCATGTTTGTTGACAATTCTCATTTTCTTCACTTGGAGTAAAAGTAAAGTACTCTGCAGAACGTCTCATGGGAATAACTGCTGGAGTTCGTGTAAAAGGAGTACAGTGGTGCCCCTGATAAACGCTTCTGACAACAAAAAATTCAGATAAAAGAAAATCTGCAAAAAATTTGACCCGGACAACAAAAGTCACGTCCGGGTCTTGGCCAAGAAGGACCCAAAAGTGGAGTTGGAGCGTGAGCCGTTTCGCTCTGCCTCCCTCCTCCTCCACTGCCATCACCATAAAGATTCACCTTTTGTTTCTTATTGTGTTTAAGTTAGTGTTGTTTTTACATTAGAATTGGGTTGTAAAGCACGTTTTTAAATCAGTGCTTGTTTTTAAATCTGTGTTGAATAAAACTTTACTTACCTGCACTCCGTCTCATCCTCCTTGGGTAAGTGTCATTTTTAGAACTAATTTCACTCATTCCGTTTTAGATAATTGACATAAGTTCCTTTTCAAATAATAATGAATAAATGTGCAGGTAGGGGTGTGTAATACATACTTTATATGGGAGTTTGTCGTGGGTCCAGAACGGATTAATTGATTTTACATGTATTTTTATGGAAAAAGTCACATCAGATAACAACTGATTCGGATACAGGCCGTGACGCCGGAACGGATTATCGTTGTTATCTGAGGCACCACTGTACAGTAAGTGTCCACTATACTGTATTTACAATGTTTTCATGTATGTTCTTGTCAGTAAACAGTTCAACTTCCTGCAATCTCGTGTCACCGTTTTAATACGTCTTTTCAGATTCACGACAAAGCAACTGAGATAGAACGTTTACAAGGAGGGCCGGCTAGCTTAGCAATGAGTCAGGTCTCTAAGCTCCCAAGACAGCCTCTCCATAACTAAACCTATTCCAGACCCTATGTGTCAGTACAGAACGTGAGTTGTGTTCTATACTCCAAGCCCTTAATTGGCCTCCACAATAACTCCACTGCGTACAAATTATAATTGTAATGGTGTTCCAATTAACCCAAATTCTATGTTCCTCACAGCAACAACAGAAAAAGAAATAATCAAAATCGTTAGAAATTGTACCACAAAGAAATCTACAGACTGTGACGAACTGGACATAAGTTTTATAAAACAAGTCATTGATAAGATCGCCAAACCTTTATCCCATATGTTTAATTTATCCTTCTCAACTGGTGAATTTCCTGATCAAATGAAAATGGCAAAAGTTATTCCCATTTACAAAAATGGTGACAAAATTCAATTTGCAAATTACAGACCTATATCAATACTACCTCAGTTCTCTAAAATATTGGAAAACTTTATACAGAACGATTAGATACCTTCATAGACAAATATAATATTTTAAATGACAGCCAACATGGTTTCCATAGGAGTGATTGCCTGCACTTGCATTAATAGAACTTATAGAGGAAATCACAAGTAACATTGATAATAAGAAGCAATCAATAGGCATTGTCATCAACCTTAAGAAAGCTTTTGACACAATGGATCATAAAATACTTTTGAAGAAAATACAAAAATATGGGATAAGAGGAATTGCTTCTGATTGCATAGAGTCTTACCTAACAAACAGAAAACAGTATGTCCAGATAGGGCAGTACCAATCCACATGTGAGACTCTAAAATGCGGTGTCCTCCAGGGATCTGAGCTGGGACCTAAAATATTTTTGCTATATACAGGCAGTTCTCGGGTTACGCGGTACTCGGCCTAGGTCAAATTCGACTTTACGACGCCTGTGTCTCGTCCGCCATTTTGTCTCCAGTCACCGGGTAGTGTAGAGTGTTTGTGTTTGTGCTACGTCATTTTCTCAGTATCCTCGCTTTTTTCACGCTCCTTTTTCACATCATGGCCCCAAAAAAGAAACCAGGATCTTCTAGTGATGCTGGT
>JAQQAE010003324.1:0-20435 GCA_029823295.1 Pseudamia nigra | reverse complement strand
CTTATCTTTTTAAATGGGTGAACTTGCACATTTTTACATTTCCCAATACTTGTTGTCCCCACTGTATATATACACATATATAAAATTATTGAGAGACATTTATTTTGAAATTCCACTTTCCTTCTCTTTCTCTCCATCCTCTGTTTTGTGCCTGGTCAGGTTATTGGTGCTTAAGTCACTGAATATTACTTCTGTAAGGTTCATTTAGCACAATGACTCAATTCTGTCTGTGTAAAGGGTTTCATGGGAAGTCATGGCACTATACAGCAATACATACATTTCTGTTTATATAATTATGCTTATAGTCTTAAGTGTTTACTCCCTAGAATCTATGTTTTTATACAGTTAAGCAAAGAAAACAGTGCAATAGACATCACTGGGAAAAATGTGAGTGAATGTATGTAAATAAAATACATAAAATGCACATAATACAGCAACTGACAGTTTCCTTGTTTGTGTTTCTTAGTTCTGCAGGTATTTTTTTAATGAATGCCCACTGCATATGGTCCAAGGTACTAACACAAAACTGACACAAACAACCCTTTTTAATCTGCAACAGTTTTCTCCTTCAAGACAAGATGGCTCAGAATGAGGATCTTGTTTCAGACCCCAGATGTTCTATACCCTCAGAGCCAGTGGCTATATCACAGCATGCTTTTATCCAGCTCCTGGCCTGCTGAGGCCCACAGAGGCCCATGGAAGCCATTCAGACCAGCCCTCTCATTTGGTCAAGGGCTCTTCAGCTATAGGCCAACAGCACTGAGAGCCTCTGCATGTCAATCCCTACCTCTTGTCTTCCTTTCTCTCTTCTCACCCCCTCCTCGGTCAGCCCTGTGCTCAGATTGTTGCATTTCTAATATCTGCATGTCATGCGATGACTTACCACTGCCCTACAGCAACAGTCATGCCTTATGAAGATCTTTAAAGGGGATACGGGCCAGAGGAAGGTCTTGCTATATAAAGTAAATGGTGAGTAAGTGGACAGTTATGACTGTGATACCATTTATCCATCACTTTTTTCAGACTGCTAAAATGCAAAAGAACAAATCAGAAAATGAGTCATCATTCTCAAATGGCTATCTGCGGTGATATTTAATATGGAAAGGGTTTTCTAGTCTTATTTTCCCTTTACAATCAGGGTCATAACCCTGCTTTTACAAGGTTCCGTTTGAACACATATTACACTTTATTGTGTCAATACTTACGATCTAGTTGTAAAATACATTCACATTATAACTCTGCTTTGTCACAGTTTGCATTTATGGACTTAAACTAAATGGTCGATTGTATTTCTGTAAGATATGTTAAAGACAAGCTTTTTTTTTTACAATGCAAGATCACAACATTTTGCATACAGTCTATTCTTGTGCAGGCTGACACCCAACAAATTAAAAAAGTATTAGAATCAATATACTGTACTGATACATTTTTTTTCATCCATTATTTATTTCAATTCGTTAGTTTGACACAAAATAGTAATGAATGCTCAGGGGATGTTTACCCCATTTAGATTTCATAGAACTTGGTGTCTGCATTGATTAATGTGTGCCTAACCTACAGTATGTTTTCATTATGAGAAAAGAGGTGGTGTGTGGATGTATTTGTCTGTTTGTGGGCTGGATGGGGGTTACTTTTTGGGTTGCTACAGTATGATTGAAACCCCCATACCTCCATGTGGAGGTAATGAACCTGAAGACAAGCAGCGGCTAGCCTGAAATTTCATGCATTGAGAGAGCGTCAGGGCATACATAAAGCTGACTTGGTCATTTGTTATTGTTAATCTTTACATTTATGGCTGCAAATATGTTATTAGGAGGTGTGTCCTAAGTATGTCACTTTGATTGGGCTCTGCTCTATGACATATTGATCAGGTCAGATGGGGTAGGGACAGGCAGGAACGGCCAAAGTGACCGAGACCTTGGCTGTGGACATCAGCAAAGGCATGACCATTGTCTTGACTCATATGCAACATCCCTATAATTTCCCTTTGTAGGGGAATCAAAAATTAAGGGCACGTAAAGCCCATCACTGCCTGTGGGAGAGTAAGTGACAGCAGGCAGGGAAACCAAGATGGGGTCCAGCAATGGCCAGCGGCCTCCTCTGGATTACATTTCAGGAAATCCTATCTATCTTCATTCAAGCATTTCAGTGTTCAGTGGAATGGTATGGCAGGGCAGGCCAAATTCAGATTGGTTCTGTGTGTATGTGTGTCTGTGTGTGAGCAAGTATAGGTCATATCCATGCAGGATTATTACAGTTAATGGTGACTGAAACTGCATTTAGCAAATAAAAATAAATAAATTAATAAATACATTCAATAAACAATAACAAAAAAATACACTGTTGATTTGTAAAACATCAGAGCTCTCTCTCATTAATCTAATCATAATTTTAGGTGACTTGAATGTTTTTAAGTAGAAATACCACAAGTAACTCCTTTAATGCAGGTAAAAATGCTGTTGCAAAAATGAAGATACGTGGAATTAATCCTCAAAGACCTAACTGGCTGCCCAAAGCTGTCAAAAAGCTTTCATATTTGCTACTATTCATTTGCAAAATCTGCAGCAACTTTATTTTCAACATTGCAAACGATAAGTTGGCACTTTATTTGTTCAAATTTATAATGCTAACTCCTGGAACATGTTAGAAAAGCAAAATAAATATAGGAGAGTCAGACACCCCAAAAACTCTTCTTCTTAGGTATTTAGGGTTTTAATCTCCATTGAACTCTGTAGTGGGGTTAAGCAATGTTAATGGTTCAGCATGCACAAGAATGAGATATCTTTTCACTATACTGGCCAATTAATAATTAATTAAAAAATCATCTTCTGTCGATCAAGACTTTCCTCATAATGCCTCTATCGTAACAAAAGCAAGTCACTTTCTCAAAAAAAAAAATAAAACTGCTTACAAACTTCCAAAACAAACAAATTAAAAACCTAAACAGACTAAAAAGAAGTGTGACTGCACCAGTCCCTGCTGCTTTTCAGTGACAGTGGCTATTCTGTGCTGTTCTAATTTGGAAAGCTCTTAACATGCATGTTCACACCAGCCCACTGGTTTCTGAACTGAGTCCTAATATGATGGCACAATCCCTGCATTAATCATCCATGGAAATTTTATAGGCGAGCTGTGACTGCCAGGGGCCCAGGTCAAAGGCAGCAGAGCTCTCAGCTCATATCTGCTTCCATCTAAACGACAAGCCCTGGATCTCAATCAATTACATAGAGGTCTGCAGCTCCAACGGTATGTGCTATTTGCGAGTTCAAGCAGCAAATTTTGCGATCAAACCAACAGTAACCTATCACATGCACAAAGAAAAATGTGAGAGTTAGTTTATTAATGACGCACACCTTGCTCACCTATTTATGCATTGCCACTGCTTGCACCATATCTGTCTTTGTAAGTCAGAAAACAATATGCCATTACTCATATGAAAATTCAGGGATGGAAAATTTCCAATTCATGAAAAAGGTTCTGTATATATTGTACATGCATATATACATTTGGGGGCAGTGTTGTGGAACTCACTGATCAGTGTCTGATGAAGGTAACATTTCTCTCTGTCGGCAGTTAGACTAATGTGAAAAGGGAACCTATTTGGCACACTGCACTCAGTGACATTTGTGAAGATTTAGTGACTTGCAGAGAAAGACAATTGCAGTAGAATGTGTGTGAATCAGCATTACTTTGCGAGATGATGTCATGCAGTCGCTAAGCTGCTTTCCTTACTCACATGTAGAATGTGCAGCGAAATTACAGGATATGTTTAATGCATAGCTTGAAACTCTTTAAAATGTGGATATGCGCTGGTACATGTTGCTTCATCCTTTCCATGTATGAGGCATGACTTTTTTATTCCTGCACCTATTTTTGTGATTTATGATTGGTTATGGTTTCTTTTACTGAGCAATTGCAAGAAATCAGGCCTGTTCAAATCTATTGTATACTCTTCAACGGAAATTGTTACATGGTTTGTACTGTGAATGAATAAAACCTTAAGTTTTACACACTGACTATGAAATGCATTGGACTTTATGCTTGACTGGATCTAGCCAGAAAACATTAACACTATGGGCTCTGGCAGAAAAATGTGTTAACAAATTGATCAGAGAACTATTGACCATAATCTTGCACGTTTGTGACAGTGTTATGTGCCCCAAATCTCTCTGCATCCAGGTGAAAGGACACTTCCCATGGCATAATTTAGATTGCGTATTAAACTCATGAAGCATTGGCATTTTTGCACAGAAAAGAAAACAATAAGAAAGTGATTAAAATACAAACTTGCTATATGTTTTTGTATTGTGTTGCAGGAAAAATAAAAATAATCAATAATACAAAAGACCACTGTCAAAGCTTATGAAATGTTCACTTTAAGATCAGATAGAAATAGGGACCATGTGGTTGTAATGAATAAAGTGTCTTTCAGCTATAGTGTTTTTACAATGCCAGTGTCGTCTGATTTCAAATGAAGATTGAGCTTGGTGTTAACCTTACTGCCGAGACACTGTAATCCCAGTCACCACTACATGCCCCAATTTATGCTAATAACAGTTCATTTTATTATTAATTTGCTCTTAAAAGTCATAATATGTATTTTTATATATAAATAAATTATTAGGCTAAATGTCATAATGATTAATGAAAAGAGCAACAGACATTGCATTAATGGAAATTACGGTTTTACTTTGTTAACCATGTTCCTTAATGGATTTTATGCACGTTTATGGCAGAAAGCCATAGCACCTTGAGAATCAAGATCAGGTGGAAATGTGTAGGTCATTATGCATCTGGACTCTCAACCTTCCTCTCTCCTTAGCCCAGTGCCCAGCTCCAGGCTGTAAATTAGAAGGACAAGTTGTGTGCGACTATCACTGTTTATTGCTCTGTTTAAATTCATCCTCCATTCACACCGACATATTGCAGGGTGTAGCTTAAGAAAAAAAAAGAAGGCATTTAATATAAATGATGAGTTGATTGTGATGGATATACTATGCAGAGACACCTTGCCTTCAAGGGCATCATGGGATAAGCTATCATTTTCTACCTCTTACGCATGAAGGGAAGAATGACAGAGGGTCCAATGTCATCACAGTCTACAATAACACGCTGCAACTCACAGAACCACATACTGTAATGCAACAAAACATTGTTTTTACAGCCCCTACAAATTGTTCTGGTGGTTTTAAAGTATAATGAAAATGTGGCTGTGTACTATTTACAGTGTGGAACTAAGTCTGTACTAAAATACACTTTAAATTGTCTACTTGGCTGATCTCAGTTTAAAAATGGTCTCCATATGTTAAACCTAACCATGCAACAGCAAACAACAGGCTCCTGGCTCTGTTTGGGTGGGTGGGTGACCTTCTGTCACATATTTTGCTGAAGCTACTGTAAGTTTTAGTCTCAGTAGTGTTTTACCTCCTCTCACCTTTGCTGATATTTCAATAAAGAGAGCCAAAGTGACCCAGCTTTATAAACCTGTGCTCAGCATAATAAGCCTATGTTACGATTAATGAGATACCCAGGGCATTATTTGTTATCTTATATATCTTATTGATTGCATTGTCTTTCATCTTTGCAGCTGTGCTCTCTCTTGCTACCTCTAACTCTCTCCACCAACTCTCATTCCACCCTCTGGCTGTCTGTTTTGCTCTCTCTCAGTCTCGCTCACTCGCTCTCTCCCCTGAGTCCACTGTTCACAGTTATATAGGAGCTGTTGAAGGTTGAATAGCCATGGCATGCAAAGTGCAAGCTTGTATAACTATGCTTCCATTACCTGCAGCGTGTGTGTGCTAATAAGTATTCTTAAGTCAATGACCCGTAGTTATCAAGCTTCTTAGAGAAGCAATCCAGGATCACTGCCCATGCAGGTCTCAGCCATCTTATTTATAAAAGACTTCAAAGGCTCAACTGATTCTCGATCAGGCCACACACGTTGAAACATTGGCTTTAAAAACCATGCAAGTACAGGGGAATTGAAAGTCGCTCACACTTGCACACACACACATATACATGCATGCCCTCCACACAAATAGTGACTTAAGTGTTGATTGACCTCGACTCAGACCCTGAAAGAGTGATGCTTGCAGGAAGCTGGACAGTCACATTTTGTTTGATCACATCCAACAGCCTGGCTACTGGCAAATTCCAAATGCTGCTTGATTATTGAAGGAAAGCTCTGTTGTTTAATGGGAAAAGGAAGGGATTGGAAGTGACACAGCATAAACAGGAACTGTCAAACAATTAAACAGTGTAAACAGCACAGATGAGCCACTGATGAATCTGGCTGTCGGAAACCATTTAGTGAGGATAAGCCAAGTCGCCTGAAAGGTGGTTTTATCTGTCTGTCCTTTCATCTGAGACAGTTGGCCACACTGACATGGGCACATACTTTTAAACATTTGTTCAAACACCAATCAGTATATAGCTGAGATTTTGCTTGCTTGCGCCAAGCTGGGGGTCTTTGAATTTGGGACTTTGTAATTTAAGCACTGTTACAAAAGGTTACTGATTTTGACACTATTATGCAAAACAGAGCAACAAAAAAGAAAAATTACAGAGCAAGTCATGAGTAAGTAACAGTAAATTTGAGATCATATATATATTTAAAAAAAAAACATTTTTTATAGGGAACTGCATTGTTGATAGCAGAGCAATTAAACTGAAGTCATGAATATTTATGCATGCAACATTTCTTTATGAGCATCTGAATCATTGTATGTTTATGATAAATGAGCATGCCTTCTCTACATGTCAGGGTCCCCTGACCGACAAATAGCAGGCTAATGACAATAGCTAAAACATATGGTAATAGACTTTCACAATGCTCTGATATTAGTGACACCTGAAACCGCAGGGCTGCCGTTCATGTAGCCTATGTTATCATTTTCATATTTAGTGTTGACTGTACGTTGTTTGGAATTCCATTCTTTACTGCAGCTGATTGATTTGATTTTGTCGTGGGAGCGCATTTTTGTGCAAGAGACCAGAGGAGAAAGGAAACAAGTGGAAAAAGAGAAAGGAGTGACATGCAACAAAAGGTTGCCCACACATACTTGGCTTGTGTTGTTTCTGTTCATGCTTGGTGCCTGAAAGTTTAAATGAATGAGTTAGTTAGATTACAAAATGTCCTTTTTATCTGGTTAGATTTGTGTTCATATTACCTTATTACACTACACCTACAGCTCATGTCATATAGTGATGACATCCACACTTTCAGAGAACAGTCTTTTATTTACAGAACCATTCAAGGTCACAAACAGCAGGTTCACTTGGTTGTGAGTGTAAAAAGTTGCCTTTAACAGTCAGTCACAATCTGTCCAGTTGATGATCACATGATCCACCACACACCACATCTCTGTTCAATGCAGATGGTCCTGTGGAAAAAAAAAATAAAAAAATTGTTAGTGGCCAATGATGTATAACAACACTTTTAAAGTTTTCTGCTGGTTTAAAAAAGGTCATTATTTTCCTATCACTCTTTTGATCTGAATGTGTTTGACAAACTAGTCATAATGCAGTAATAGTAGAAACAACATTAACATGCTTCAGCAGGTCTGTGGTGACAATTTGCGTTCTGCTTATATAGTCGGGTCAAATACATACACACTAAAAATAACCCATAGCATAATAATGGGAATATGTCTTAAGAGTATAAATCTTACCTGTGCGTAGCAAGTGACAGACTTCTCTTCTGCTGGCGTCGCAAAAATCTCTGCATACGGGCAACACGGTTAATGGCAAATCATTGCCTTGCATTTTCGAGAAACGCGGATGTGTCAGAGGACAGTATCCAAACAAAATGGCTCAAAGTTTGCCATGAAATCAGTAAAGTCTTCGGGATGTTTTCGTTTGTTTTCCATGACACTGAATATTTTCAAAGCGGTCACATCTTCTGTTAAGCGCTTCTTGATGATATACAGACGACATGATGACCTCTGTACAAGACCAATCGCGCCTCGGCCCCCGGTAATGTGAGCAGAGACGCGCTGGGGCCTGGAAAGGTGTGAGGTTGGCCCCGGCTCAGCTCGAGCCAAAATGGCCCTAGTGGGAGTGTGCCCTTACTGTTGACAGACTTCAGTAAAACAATATTTTCTGACATTTAAAATTTCACTGTGTCAGTGTTAACAGTGTTAGTTTTTGAGTTTCACCCTCATCCCATGTCCTTGCCCAGCTCCGCCACCATGTCCAAAAATCCAAAATAGCAAAATAAAACAAGGTTTCAGACATGCAGTCCCAAACCAGTGGGGGATGTGATGGTAATTGTGTCTACTTCTTGCATGCAGTCAGGGCTTCAGCATGGGACTGGCTCTTGTACGAGGGTGCCCTTAAAGATGTCTCCCAGATCAAGCATATTTCTCAAGATTTAAGATTAGAGAGTTAATCTTTATTTTAATTCTACTTCAAACACCATAAGATAGACATACACATGCAGTGAATACCTCCCAAAACTCTCATCTATGCCCCATCTCCCAGTAGGCAGTGACCAGAATCCTGAATCCCTTCTTAGCTGTTGTATGAAATGTAGAATAGCACGCTGCTCTCCTGTGCTAATCCAAACTGGTTCATCCCCACTGCACTAGCCTATGACAGATACAAAGTATGGGGACTGCTGGTAGAGCGTATGTAGCCTGGGGGTCAATGTGGAGCAGCCTCTGCCTAAGCAGAGCCATCCTGGGAGGCCATGCTTAGATATCTGGGCCCGCACCCCTAAGAGTCAAGCACTTTTGGTCAGATCACGGCACCCCGAGGGACATGGTGCTTGTGATGGACTGCGAGCTCATAGGATCACAAGAACACACAGGTCTCTGTATTTATTACAGCAGCGAACCATAGATGGCTTCTCCCACACACCTCGTATCAAATCCATTAGCCGATTTCACAGAGATAAAGAAGAATGGGACGCAAGAAAACAACCGAGCAGACAGCAAGTCTGAGACATAGAGATAGAATGAGTATGTTATGTTTACATGCTGAACTTGTGTGAATTTAGCCTACGGCAATATGAATCATAAAGCAGAATTCAGATTGGTACATTAGCAGTGAGAAGCCAAGTTCCAGTCTGGTCCATAAAGGATGTAGTAGTGCACTTACAGTATATGATGATGGAGAACCAATTCAATAATTAATGGGGATAACCATCATCAGCAGCCCAAATCGATTCTTATCTTTGCCTGTGTTGAGCAACGCTACATTTTTAATGTTCTTGTCATTTTGATTAAGATCATGTCACTGCCTTTGTCCTCACTTATGTGACCAAGAGAGCTCTGAGAGGCAGTATTTTTTCTGTTTAATTAGGCTCATCCAGCAGATTAGCATCTTGTTTCACAGTGGTCATACATATCTTAACAAATGTTTTATTACATTTCAAATGTAAATGTAGGACATTAACACATCTATCTCATCAGTGTATATGCAACTGTTATTATGCTCAAAAACCAAAATGTATTAGCCATTTCACCACAACTGATTCAGTAATTAAGTGGGAGATATGCGTTTTGTGATTATACTTTCGTAGAATCCTCTTAAAAAAAAGGTGCCAACTATTAGGGGTCACCTTCCAAACTAACACTGGCTGGGGTCACTGTGGAGGAGCACATGATTTTTAGGGGAAAAAAAAAACAATCCGATTCAATTGCATCAGAAATGTATATGCTGTTACCTTTGATAAAAGGCATCTGAGAAAGTTAATTACTTACACGTGGAATTAGGTAACATTAGCAGATAGACACGCAAAACAAACAAACTTAATGTTTGCACATGTGAATCTTACATATTGATCCTTTACATCAATGAGGTGTTGAAATACCATTAAATAGAAATTGTGGCTGTAGAAGAGCGGAGGAGAGGCACTGAGGTAGGAGTGAGCAAACCCTTTAGATTTTGTGACCTGAGTCCTTTATGTAAACCTCAGAGTAGAGTCTGTTATTGTGGACAAGCAAAACATTCAGGGAAGATAACTGTTTTCCATGGTGCAGTATAATCTATTTCAACAGTGTAAATAACATGCATTTCTTAATGTGTTACATACTATACCTTTAAAAACACACATACAGTAAATACTGTTGACATCTTGTAAAAGAAATTTAATAAAAATTATTATAAAATGTGTTCACTTTTAGATTACAGTATTGACTAAGCCGTATTCCTAAACCAATTGCACAGAGTCCTGAAAATAAACTGATAATATATCACTTGTAGCAGATTTATAGAGCATATATAAAGTTATCTAGCTTTTGGATGTTACCCATACATTTTGCCCCTGTGATGGTGTAGCTAATGGTAGTGGGAAATGAGTTGGCAATTAACATGTCATCTGTCACTCGTTTGCCATCTTTGAAAATGCTAAAACAGCGCAATGAGCTCTTACTAGAATTATAAATGGTTATTTTCAGTTTGCCTTTTGTCGATGCATAACGAGAGACCAAACTTTAATATCTTTTGTACATTTTTACAGTTTCAACCCAAAGCTCCAATTGATCAGTCAGTTTCAGTATAGGTATGCAAAAACTGACCCAAATACCTGTTTGAACTCAAAATATTTTGATCAGGGCTGTCGAAATTAACAAATTAATCCAGATTAATTAATTTGCATGATTAATTAGATTAAAGATTTTAATGCAATTAACGCATGCGCAATGCACAATAACTCAAAATCCCACAATTACACACATCAGCATGGATTAAAATGCTGATTACTGGTACAAAACTCAAAATCCCACAATACAACTGTCTGCCGGCAAAACCAGTCAGCTGATGCTAGCTCCCCTCCTGATTTGCTGCTGCTTCTCTGCAGGAAAAACAAGATGGTGTCTTGAGGCATAAATATGCATTTTTCATTGTAATGAACATGGATAAGGGATAATCAACTCTGCAGTAAGCAGCTTTATCTATAATGGAAATTGCAATATAAATTACTGTGGCTAATTCAATTATTTTAGCGAGTTTAAGGTTTAAGATGATAAACTGCTCCCCTATTGAGTTGGGAATGGCAGTGATGGCTGAGGTGTGTGACCAAACAAAGGCAGCATGCAACTTCAGTGATTTCTTTTCTTTTACTGGCTTTTCCAACACAGGTACAGTGCAGACATTTTACAGTGGTGACAGCCAGGGATTCCCCATCCCATACTACAGCCCCCTATAATAATAACCAGCACCGGCACCAACCACTTCCCCAGTAGACCAAGGTGTGTAGTTACAATTTATATATACATTATTTACAGATAAAAAACATTTTCCTTATCAAAGAATCAGAAATAAATTATATTAATTTTACTACAATGTATACAATAACCTGCTTCACCAAAAAAACCTCACAATAAACCAAACATAATTCCACTGTCTCCTCAAATTGCCCCCTCTTCAGTCCGCTGGTGTTTCCCCAAACGAGGTTGATGCCTCACACCTGGCCCTTATTCACACCACAATCGTGGGCGCGCCTCCATGACAATGGTGGACCTTTAAATCACCTCAGCGAGAGAGAGAGCATTAGAGTGGAACAAAAACAACAAACCACCCAACCCAAAATCACATTCATGTATCAATCAACAAAATAGGATCCATCCCCAGTAGATAATATGAAATAAACAATAAGATTTAGAAAAATCCAAATAAATGAAAACATGTTCTGTTTGTGTGTTTGTGTGTGTGTGTGTGTGTTGGGAATCATGCACCTGTTCAGGGAAGGGCTGCCTGCAGCTCCCTCACAGCGAGGAAAAAATAAATTGTGTGGTGAGGAACTTCATTGTAGAAAGTGGGAGTTTTATGAACATTTATCATTTATTATGTTTATTTGGTTACTGTTTGGTAAGAAGTGACCAGTGTTTACTTTTGAATATGTTGCAATAAATTCAGCTTGGTTGTCTTTCTGATAGCTGTTTTCATTTATTGTATTTTTGTGTTTGTTTGACAGATGGAAGATTGTATGCAGTGCATGCTACATAGCCAAAACTGACTGATTGTGAATTGAAATGTGGTACGGATTATTGTTGTATAGACAATTGATGAATTATATGTTGTTACTTTTACTAACATAATGAATTGAAATATCAATAATGAATCATATTGATTTGTACTTTACCAGTAAACTGTAGAAATACTGTATGAAATACTAATGTACTGACTGTACAGTAGTAACACTACCTTGGTGTCACAGTACATCACATTACTACTGCATGAGAGTCGTTTGCACTGACAATAATGAAAACCGAGGAGAGTCAATTTGCGGAGGCATGCGCTAAACAATTCCAAACAGTGGCACGAGTGGGCAATTAAAGCAAAAATCACAATTATAGGGACAGACACTGCATGTAACATGACAGCTGCCGCCTTTTAAACTAGACATATTTAATAGTATGAACTAACAATGTTAAGTGTATATACCACCTTCTGTCATACAGTAAGTGTTTTTGCTGCCATAAAATGAAAAAAAATGAATGATATTAATAGTGATTAATCAATATTAATCCATGGTGACCCTGTGATTAATCAGATTAAAAATTTAAATCATTTGACAGCCCTAATTATGATGTAATAAAGTCTAGATCATGAAGTTACTCACTACTTGCATGTTACTCTTACTCAAGTACTTATGTTCATGAGTTCTTCTACTTCTACTTGAGTCATTAATTATAAAGCAACAATACTTCTGAGTACTCTTTCTGTGTATTCTTCCCAGTATAGCAGTGTATGACTCCATCTTGTTGTTCTGTTTCTTGTATGCCACAACACTTGTGTTACATGTGTTCCACTAATGATTGATCATGTTGTGTAAAAACTAATTCACCAGCTATCTGGGCTGGTTAGCGTGGTTGGTTGGAGAATGGCCCTAATAATGGCAAGGTCACAAGTTTGACCCCAGTGTGGGCCACTGGGTTTTTCAGGACATTTGTGAGCCGACTATATCACCAACAGTGAACTTGAGTCATCATACTAGAGTTTCCAATGGACTAAACCGTATGAAGGTGTCATTTCTTTCACATTATGCCACATTGCGCCTTTAAGATTAAATTGCCAGTGAGCTCTTTGAAGGTCACTATGGTGTTTTCTGTTTCAAATCATGCTGCTACATTTTGATCTACCACACACACTTGGAAACTAACAGACTTGCACCTGAGCAGACAGCACAGCAGCATCAGTATCCCGCGGTACGTACACACCAAACACTGGAACCCTGTGGGCTCAGGCAGCCATGATGAGGAGGGATTAGGGCTTGTGGGGTGTCAGCAGGATGTTTTTTGTATTTGTGCGTGTGCATTGCTGCATGTCTGTGAGTGTGTATAAGAGCTTGCTGTTTCAATATCTGCTACCTGCTGAATCTGGTGGATGTAGGTTTTTAAGGCCTATTCGTGTCCCTGCACTTGAAATCCTAAAATCTCCCCAGGAAGTGATGTAGTATTGGAAAAACGGATGCACAAGTAAATCAGATCCAAGACTCATGCATTTTGGTAAATGTCAGTGAATGAAGCAATTTTGTGTCATAATATTTGCAATAAATGGAATCTGTTGCTTCCATATGCATGTCCAGAGGATACTCACAAAATTACAATGCTGCTTTATCACATACATATTCAAATATCAATTTCTCTACATCAGCTGAGGTAAATGATAGAATGTCAGCTGCACAGAATGCTATTCTGTGTCTCAATTGTAACCCTTTTTCATATTCATAAATTCCGTATGACATTTCCCTACTCCTGTGTCCACACTGCTCTCCTGTTTAGAGTGCCTTCTCATGCAAGCTCTAATTCAAAGCCTAAAATTATAGCGGAGTTAAATGTTCTGTTCCTAATGCACTGAAATAATGCTAAATTACAGATGGCTGGTTTTATTTGTGTGAATAAATTTGTGAGCTTAATGGTTTGTAAAACATGTTTTCTATGCATAGTTTACAAACAGGAAAGGATACTAGAGAATGAGTGTTATTCCATGAAATAAAATTACTGTTAATTTTAGCAACATACAATAATTAAACAAAGAACAAAAAAATAAACTCTGGTGTCCCGCTGTGAATTGGGAAAATAATTCCAGAAATGCTTATGATTTGTTTTTGTTCTAATCAAAAACCACTGAGGCGTTCCTGTGTCTTTTGGCAACAAAACACGCTGTGGCACCAACTCAAGTTGTTGTTGTACATGTAATATATAACCTATGAAAAAAAGTCTAATCCTCAAATAAGACTATAAATAAATCGATATTCTTCTTTTAGGACAATGATAGCAAATGTGTACCATATCTGATCACTCTGTCTGAAAATTATATCTTCTCCTAACAGATGGTAAAACACTGCCCACAATTAGGCAGCACATGGCCAAGATCTGTCCATTTCTGGAAAGTAAAGCTGACATATTTTCCAGTTATCTGCCAGTATCTGACATTAATCTGGCAGCAGAAAAAAGCATTTGGCACAGCCTCCAGTGCCGTAGTGGTGTGTGCTTCCTGTCTGCAGTAACGTATGATACTCTATCTCAACCCACATCTTTGTGCTTACGTTGGATTCAGAAAAACACTCAAAACTGATTTTGATGTCAATGTGAAGACAGCCTGTTGTCATAACATCTTCAAAAAGCATCTGAAAAGCAGCTGTTCCTTGACTGATGAAAAATGCATATCTTGCACATTTGTTTTTTCACTTCTGAGGAAAATTTAAAAGCCCTTTATTGGAGTTGTCAATTATGTGCATAAAGAATAGTATAAGAATTATAAATCAATTTATCAGCATTGCTTTTCCTGAAATGCTAAATGTCCAGCACTGTTGACAGTGTCACTTCTGAACACGGGGCTGGCTCGTAAGTAGTTCTTCATCAAGATTGAGCATAACAGTAATCAAACACCACTGGACCCAACACCTGGTGACACTGCAGAGATCTCAATTGTTCCCCCAAGTGAAAAAGATGGGTACTATCTAATCAAAAACAGCCAGGACGCTGTGGTGTTGGCAAGGCTGTGGGGTTAAGACCCCCCCTTTGCTCCCTCCAGTTGTTCACGACACGCCGTACACAACACTCATCTTACACCATGGAAAAAAGGAAAAAGGGGGAGTTTCAAGCAACTGTGAGGAGTCTTTTATTTTTAGTTAATCATTGAACAAACAATCGTAGCCTCAGAGCTGTGCCCTCTGGTGGGTGTGGTTACCCCTGAGGCCGGGGAGCTGTTCACTAATAAGCATCCCGTCACAAAAAAACTCAATATTTGCACAGCAACTGGAGGAGGAGACAGAAGAATCGTTAGGAAGAAGGATATTGGTTGGCTATGACAATTCACATGAAGACCAAGCAGGACAGAGAAGGAGGTGGGGAAAAGTGAGGGATAGATGGAGTGACAAGGGGGAGGGGGGGGGGGACCAAAAGAGGAGGAGAAAGGGGATGAAGTAGTGGTGAGTGCTGATGGTTGTGTAGGGGGGCCTTTTCTGCCACATATAGCACTGCAAGGAACAGATGGGGCCTGATAAATCCTGAAAGGGAGGCATTACCTGCCCAAGTCACCAAGCAGCCACAATTATCACAGGGCTCTGGGTTCATTGTCAATTAGAGTGGCAGTTAAAGCCAGGCAGCAGCTGTGGCAGATGGCTGGGATCCAGAGAGGCTGGGGGAGCCGGGACAGAGGCCAGCCCCCAGGCTCTCTCCATCTCTCCTCCTACTTTTTTCTGCTTCTAACCCGTCTTTTTCTCATATACAACAAGGGCTGCGCTGCTTTCAAGCAGGATCTATTTCCTTACATAGAGTGTGTATGTGTGGTGAGAGAGGAAAAACTAAGGCAGAATTAGAAGGGTGTAGTGAGGGCCAGAGACAGTGCTCATTAGAGAGATTGTACGAAAACAGTGTTGTGTGACAACTTGTTTTTATAGTACACTTATTTACAAAAGGAAAAAAAAACCCCACACAGCAACACTATTGTGGTATATCTGTATAGCATAAAAGTGATTAATAATTTAATCATAAATTATTGTTCCTGCTCTTCCTTGTTTTGTTCATTTTTTCTATAGTATAATATTTGAATGATTATATATATGTGATTTTAAGGCCCATCCCTGTACATTTGGATAATTGTAACAATGAAATAAAATACATTTCTCTATTAATATTTCATAAAACCACTTAAATCTTTTCTCTTAGTAATACATTGAAGTTTACACCACAACAAACTGGCTTTTCCAGTATATATGATTATTAGGTGCAGGGGAAACTGGAGGACTGGGAGGAAACCGTGCCACCCAAGTTATTTGATACAACTGTCTCTGCTCTGCCCCTTTTTCCATTTATCGTTATATTATAGTGTTTGTGGGAATTAATTATATATGTTTTGGACATGTTACAACCATATAGTGGTTGTGACAGTAGGTATCCATTTTGCAACTAGCACATTGCTGTACTAGTTAATATGCTGATCTTTATAAAATAACAAATTTGGGAATTGCAATGAAGAAAATACAACTTTCTATATTTACAATTATACAAAATGATTGGCTGACAACTAAGTTATGGCCACTAAGAAGATAGCCCATTAAATACGAATATACAGTCTTTGTCAAGTGGTGGAAGAATCAACGTTGTTATTTATTGCAAGTGTTGTGTTTTTCTCTCTGCCGGGATTCCTCCCTCAAACACTGTTGAATAATATACAAAACCAAAATGTGCATAGTGTATTTATTTATTGTTCTGAATCCTTAAACAATGAACACCAAGATTCTATTGATTCTCTTTCAAAATTTCAGCTTAAGTTACTTTTTACTGTCACCCCATTTTTTGGTTTTGTGCCAACGTGGGCCTTGCCATCTTGAAGAAGTGTATAGGCAACTGAAGGGCAGCCTTTTGCTGATTTTGTCCCTGTGATCTTCCAAGCGGTCTCCCCGTTGCCTCCGCAGACTGAGCCAAGGCTCACCAGCAGGCTTCACTTTCAGCAAGTACCACCATTCATCACCAGGCAGGGGTGCTGAAGGAGGGGTTAGAGGGGGTACGGCGGGGGGCCGGTAACGGGCAGTGTGTGCCCCTCACCCCTCCTCTTTTCTTCTCCACAGGCTGCTGAGAATATAGGCCTCTGCCACAGACAGCAGCCACACTCCTCTCTTATACCCTTTACAATGGAGTTCTAAATTTATTCAGGGGAGGAGAGACCTGCTCCCTTCTTTTGCTCCCTTGCTCCTTCACCCTTGTCTCTTGCCCCCTCCTATTCTACTCTTTCCCCCCTTTCCCCTCTCCCTCCTCGCAGCCTTTCTGGTCCCTCTCACCCTTTTCTCCCCACTGGGGCATCATTCCTCCTACTTTGTTCCGCCAGTCGTGGGCCCAACGTCTGGGCTGTCCTGATAGCAGAGAAGAAGTAGCAGCCTATCCATCTGCCTGCCCAGGGCCTGCCAATGAAGAAAGAGGAGCAGAGGTCCTCATTCATAACAATAGCCATTAACAATGCTAACAGCACTGCTGTTGCTGCTTTAGAGTCTTTGGAGAGAGAGGTTGCAGGGATTGGGACAGGGTTCTTGCAAGGGTTGGGACTGCAGGGGCCAGACCAGACAGGGAAGTGAGAGTGGGGGCCTAGGAGAGCCTGTCGCCGGGCAGAGTTAGAGATTGTAGAGCTCTGATAGGTTTACCCGACAGACAGAGCTCTAAAGCATGTTGTTAGGGCGTTAAGGAAGCCCTCAGAGTCTCCCAGGCCTGTAAAGAAATATTGATTTCTTTTTTTTTTCCTATGGTCAGTCAGCATGTGAAGTCCTGTCCATGTTGTTCTCTCTCTCACTTTGCTTAATGCCTTCATGTGTAGTCATCTCAGGAGTCTGCAATTCACAAACGGTGATTTCAGATGTTGCATACTAATAGTTTTACAAAAGCAAAACAAAAAAAAAAAACAGACAATACAGAAAACTTTGTTTATTTGTATCTGTGGTCTACATGATACAGACTTTTGTGTATTTATAGTGTTTATAATGCAGCAGTAAATTCTAACTTGCAAAACCTGTTCTTCGATGAGAGACTAAAAGCTTAAAGATTCAGTATGTAAGATCTGTGTACATCGAGTGTTTACATGAAGTTTCAGTGGAGTAATATGTTGAGGTGGAAGCCAGTCATTTGTTGACATTTTCTAACTCTTATTTTTAACACTTTCTTACCCATTGGTAACTATTGTTGTAACCTGTTGCTGCTGAGTATCTGGATATTCACCAAAAAATCAAGTGAAGGCTGCTACTTACAAATCAATGTACACGCTGTTAAAATAGATGCAGGCAACTGAAACAATGTTTTAAGTAATTGAATTAGCAAAGAACTTGTAATTTCATGTCAACACATTTTATGAGAAAAATAACCTGATAAAATACAATAGTGAAGACAAGAAATTATAGCAAAACCAACTCTTGTGCAACAGAATAAAAAAAAATCTTAAATGATTCTATGTATAAATGCCATAAATGCTGTAATAGACAGAATTTCATATAAACCTCCACCTAATGAGGTCAATGTTAATGCAAAATTATGGATGGAACATATTTTCAGGACATATCAGAAATTATTACATTTTGGTCATGATCTTATCACCATTAAGAAGATTTTTGTAAATTTGTCTGAATTTAAGCAAATGACTAAGTAGTTCCATCTGGTGTCTGTCAAAGGAACTGCAGGTCCCTCGTAGAGCTCTCCAGTTAGTCTAATTAATTATTAGTTACTTTTTGAAAATATTTAACACATGGATGCTACTCGACAACCCACAAAACTGAGAGGTATAGTAATTTACTGCATCAGCAAAAACATAACATAGCACAATGCGGTGAACTTACTGACTGCCACACAATAACTGTAATGATGCCCAAGTAGGCCAAATATACCTCTGGTACTTCCCCTGCCTCCCTCCTGAGTTTTGACACATTTTCAAATTTATCAGGAATGCCTATCTGTCTCCAGTAACAACAAAAGGCACCCTCTCTAAAGAACAACACTGCATGGAGCCTCCTGTGAAATGGTTACAGTAGGCCCTCCCTCATCTTGCCTCTCATCCCTCCAATCAAACTGTCAAAAAAGCACAGTCCTTTGTATAGAGTGTTTTAATTAGATTTGGATGGATTTCAAATCTGCTCTTGTTTCCTGGAATAATTCTGGGTGAAAGAAGAAACCCTACAACAAGATTAAGCACTAATCTATTCCTTTAGTTGCAGCTATTGAAATCTGTGCATCTGCCCATCCATTCAGACACATGAGCTTTTGTAGATATTTAAATTAGCATATTATCTGTTGCCTTTGTTAAGAAAAAACATAATTAATGCCCCTTCTTAAAAACCCATATACAAGACATAGGGGAAATTAGAAACATACAGCTGATATGCAATATAAGCTCCGCATTTCTTTTAAATAAATGCTTGTCTCTTAGGTCCTGAATTGTTTGCTGTCTAGACTGTTGTGGGTGTAACTTGATTAATCAACTGTATACTGTTCTCCTATACCCTATGTACTATGGCATAGGTATGTACTTAAGCCTCTCAATGTGTTTTCATCAATAGAATTGAATTTATCCACAGGGCAGTGAAACATACTGTATAACATCAATGATTCTGATCAATATGATCCCGTTATGGCAACTTATCCTAGGTGGCACAATCAATACCGCACATCAACATCAGTGTCTTCCAGACGATAATAGTCTTCAGTATCTGGACTTCAGTTACCTCTTTCCAAGAGCCTTAGTGCACATGCAATACATACATGCATGTAAAGGTATCACCGGTTCCAGTAATCTACCAAACAAAGCACAATCCTATCACCTTGTTTCATCCATTTTTAGCAGTAAACATAGTTTGTAAACAACTTGATGGCTCACAAGGAAATTGCCTGGAAACCTGACGCACACTATATGCATAATTTCCTGACAAAATTGTCAATGAGTTAATGATCATGGAGAATTGGCAAATCGTTGCTGCTTTTCAAATCCATCTCTAACAGTTTCATTTCTATTGGCAGGCACTGATCTCCCTCCCTTTGGTGACAATAAAGACCTCATACCAGGAGCCAGAAAAGCACTTGTTTGAATCTGCTTCTAACACCATTTTAACTCTGGACTTTTCAGCCGGTTCCAACATGTCTGAGAAGCTCATTATCAACATGTGTTAGAATCGCTTCAGCACTCGAACCAAGTAGTTTAAGAAGAAGCAAACAAGTCATGTTTAGAGAAAAGTCATATCAAACCATGACATAAACATAATGGAGATGTGTCCACCCATCAGTTGATATGAAGTGAGCAGACTTTACTGTGTACTGAAAATCAAAAGCCTCTGCAGGGGTTATGTTTTGCCGGTGTTTGTCTGTATATTAGTTAATTAACAAGATTACTCAAAAAGGTATGAAATAGGACAAGGAAAAGATGATTACATTTTTGTGGTGTTCCAGATCACCATCTGGATCCAGGAATTTTTTTGAAGGATTCAGGAAGTAAGCAGTGAACTTTGCTGCACTGTG